>CABHPH010161205.1:16133-49972 GCA_902168325.1 Peromyscus nudipes
CCCTTTCGTTCTGAGTACCTCAGACCTCTTAATCTATATGTTCTGTCTTCAAGTCCAGTGCTCTCTCTATCACTTGGTGGTACCTCCACAGAGCCCACTTCGCTCCAGGTAGAAAGCTCTGGCTTCACTACATGGATTTCCCCTCTCCAGGATAGAGTCAGTCATCTTTGTGGGGCTGAAGTCCATAGCTGGTATCCTGTAGCTGACCATTCCTCCTGTGGCCCAATGTCACCCTCTGAGGCCATCTCTTGCTTGCTGCTGCAGGTCTTCCTTCCTCAAGCTAGGAAGAGAAATTTCACCCTTGGCCACTGAGAAGACCACAGTCTCCAAGTATCACTTCTTGATTGCTGCCTCACACCTTACCCATCTTGGCTTCCTTCCTTGCGATTTTGGGGCTAGCAAAGCAGCTGTGCTTGGCACCTGCTTCTCCTGCCTCCTCCTCACCTTGCCCAGGCATCCTGGCAATCCACGACCACACACATGCCCAGGGCTCAGAGCATACTGAGACACTTGATCAATCTGTCCCTTGGCCATGTCCGAGGCTGTTCTGAGCCCTTTTATCTTCAATGTATTGTCTACACTGTAGCCCCAAGCATTCCCTTCTGTCTTCTCTCAGGAAAGAGCCATCTTAAAGGTCACCAGTGGCTTCCAAATTCCCAAACTCATTTGCTGGTCCAATCATTGGCATTTTTGATCCTAAAGCATTTATCACTGGTGGCTGCACCTCTTGCTTTAAATCTTGATTTCCTGGGGGCTTTTGCAAGGGGGGGGTTCCACTCTATTCTGTCTTAGAAATCATTTACTTGCAAGGAACTGAAATCTAAGTTAGCCCAGAAGAGCCTTTTGGAATGATTTTGCAGAATCACATGGAATTATAATGTTCAGGCTTGCCTAGAACTCATGTAGCCCCCAGTTGGCCTCAGATTTATGGTTATCCTTCTGCCTCAACCTCCCAAGTATTGGTATTACAGGTTTAATCTACCATACTTGGCTTGCACTGTTTTAATTCTCTCCTTTGGCTAATTCTGCATATATATATATATATATATATATATATATATATATATATATATTCAACAGATAATGCTTTCCAATGCAGCAGTTTGGTATAATGGTATACTCTTTTCAGAATCCATTGGCACCCTCCTCCATTTCCTACCAAAGAAAACCTGAAGCCTGAGTGAGATGCTGTAGGTACCATCAACCTAGCTTCTGTGCATGTTCACTCTGCATGTCGCTATCTATTATCTCTACTACCGTCTCACCGCTGTATTGTCCAGCCAGCCTACCCAACTCCTTAAATAAGTTTTCTGCTCCCAGATCTGTTTCTTAGCCTGCACCATTTCTTCTACAAATGTTTGTTTATACATCTTATTAAAAGCTCGTGCATGCTCCAATTTATAGGCCAAATGCACTTTTGTGAAGTCTTTACTTCCAATGTAAGTGGTCTTTCTGCCTTCTGAATACTTGAGATGTGGGTCGCTTATTTAGCCAAACCAGGCTGACACCCTGGGCAGAGATTTACATCAAAGGCCATATATATCCATCGTGGTACCTAGCAGTGGGTCCAGCCTATAAATAGGATCCCAGTTTGGGGGAGAGGGTGGCATGAAGTCAATAGTTGACTTATCATTTCTGCTCTTAAAAAAGAAGAAAACATCTATGGGCCATGTGCCCCACCACTGTGACCTAAATTGGCATTACCGCCTCAACTGATAGAGACCAATAGTTTGAAGTAGCAGATCCTGGGTAGTTATAGCATGCCATAAAGTTTGAGTAGGTATCTAAAATGTTTTATGACAAAGCAGTTAATGGTCTCCCTAAATCCCAAGCAAGGGATCTATCTGCTGGCCTCAGGGCTGCTGACTCAGTGTCTATAGCCCAGATCTGCCCTCTGGACACATGCCTAAGGATCATGCAAGGAGATCTAAAAGAAGACCCATTTCCAGAACATGGTGAGACAGACAGTTGCTCCATGCTCGGCATTGACCTCCTCTGGTATCTGGAGGAGAGTGGAAGGATGTCAAGATGTCGCTGAGGACACAGGGACCCGGTGGAGCTGGCAAGGAAGGCTCTGCCTCCCATCAGTAGGCCTTGAGGAGTATGTTACCAAAACAGATTAGATGAGTCATTGTCACCTAGAGACACATTCTTCATCCTTCCAGACACTTGTCTTCTTAATGACTCGCAGCTCCTATTTGAGAGTTGTCAATCACAGGCTCCCATCTCCTGGCTCTGACTTTGCCATACAAACCCAGCTGAGCCAATCATAGATCTTCTATGAAGTTTGTCCTGCTGGAACTTAAGAAAGGAAGCACCTTGGGTCAGCAATATGACTCAATGAGTGAAAGCTTGCTCTACAAGCCTAATGACATGAGATTGAGCACAGGAACCCATTTTTTTTTTTAAAAAAAAAAGGGATAGGCAAGAGTGATGGCTCAGTGGCTAAGAACACTTGTTATTCTTTCAGAGGACCTGGGTTTGCTTCCCCATTCTCACATGGTGGCTCACAACTATCTGCAAAGCCAGTTTCAGTGAATCTGACATCCTCTTTTTGACTCCACAGGCTCCAGGCACACACATGGTGAATATATATAGAACACTTATACACATAAAATAAAAATAAATAAATATTTTGAAAGAAATGGACACAGTGGCTTGCATCTGTTAATACTAGCATGCTTATAGCAAGATGGAAGACAGAGACAGGAGAATCACCTGGAAGCTCATGGGCCAGGTAGTCTGGAGCACATAGTATAACAGAAGCAAGAAAGACCCTGCCTCAGCAAGGCAGGAGGAGAGAACTGACTTCCAAAAAAAATTGTCCTTTGAGCTCTACATGCTCATCATGGCATGTGTAAACTCTGCTCACACATCACATACATGCACGGATAATAAATAAAATAATAAGGAAAAATCCTGTCCAAAAAAAAAAAAGAAAAGGGGGGAAAAAGGCAGCATCTTCTATTCAAGGTGAGAGCAGGGCTCATATATGAGGCTGGGATGCTGACATTGTTCAAGCGTTTTGAACGGAAGGCTGGGGTGAGAGAATGAGGCCAACACTGAGAAGAGGAAAAAGGAAAGAGGATAAAGCCCCGCAGTTCCTCACTCCAGTCACCCGCAGGTACAGCTACACCCTTGCTGTCTGTATAGTTTGGAATCTGTGCCAAGAAATTCCTCAGCTAGTTCAGCTTGAGTGTTTATCACACACCATCAAAGAACCTCGACTAGCGGCCTCTATCTGGCCCCCAAATCCCTCCTTTGACAATGTCTGCCTCCCTGTCTCCCTCTTTTCCTGGAAATACATTGAGGAATAGAGTCACGGTCTCGCTCATCTTCACCATCGCTGTCCACGTCAGCAAATGTGAGCGAGCACCTGCTCAGTCCCAGGAACGGTGGAGACAGAACTGCCAGTGAGGGTCTCTGCCTTCCAGGTGCTTCTGTGCACATCAAAATACAGGAAATTCCAAGGGCACCATGCACATGCTGAGCACAGAGCTGCTTTGGAATGAAGCATACATCAATCACTCCATGTGGAGTTTTTACAGAACACAGACACTCGTGGCTGCAGAATATCCTCACCTTTTAGTGCCAAACATCCCTTTCTTGGAAAACCATCCACCCCTCAGGACAGAAGGGGTTTTTCCTTTATCTTAGTTACTGTTTCCAATAGAGCATTGTCTTTGTGAGATCTTCTTCACCCTGGCCCACTCTTAAATCAAGATCAACTCTGCTTGGCCATTTCTTTCAGGATGCCATTTGCAAGCTTAGCTAATTTCCCCTCCCAGAGCCTAGACACACTCAGAAACCTCCCATCCCCTAAGCCCCACTCTTTCACAGTGAATACTCTGTCTCCAGACAGATCCTATTCCAGAATGCAATCTGGGAATCTCCTGTCTGAATGCCTTCCCATATGTTTTCAGATCCTATTTAACGTCAGTGGCTTTCAACGAATTAAATATGAGAAAAGGAAAAAAGAGCATTACGTACATTTCCAAAGAGATAATCTGTACTCAAAGGTATGCATTTAAAAATGGGAAACATTTAGCTACAGCTGTGTATCACTTACTTCTCTCGTCACTGTGGTCACATACCTTACAGAAGCAGCTTTGGAGCAGAGGGCGTTGTTTGCTCACGATTTCAGTGGGTGTGGTCCAGCCCAGGGGGCAGACATGGCGGCTGCAACAGCTTGGGCCATGGCAGTGGAAGCTGGAGGCACAGCTTGTTCACATAGTGGCAGAACATGAAGCAGAAAGCGTGGGCCAGAGTGAGATGCAGCCACAGCCCTCAAGGCCTGTCCCTAGAAACTCTCTTCTTCTAGCTAAGTCACACGTCTCAACCTCCCAAAACAGTGTCATCTACTGGGGACCGAGGCTTCAAACACATGAGCTTATGAGAGGTATTTTACACCCACACTGTAAGAAGCTAGGAAGAAAACAAGGACTCAAAAATGGGCAGTGTCTGGAATCCCTGTGGGAGGCAGGGTTGTTCTTGGTATTTTATTTCTTTATTTGTTTTTTTGAGACAGAGTAGCTCAAGCTGGCCTCCAGCTAATGTTCCTCCTGCCTCAGCTTCCCAAATACTGGGATTATAGGCATGCAACCACCATGCCTGGCTCCTGTGTTCCTCATTACCTTTCTTCTGTGGGCTCTGGACAGACAATCAGATATTCTGAGGCCCAGCTACTGGCCAACAGTATCCAGACTTCCACTGGGCAGACATGCTGGTTGTGAATTCAAATGGCTCACCTAGAGAACTCCACTGATTTATGGGTAATCCTTTTTCCTACTTTCCAGGGATACATTTTTCTTTCCCTTCGGTCTGAGATGATAGCTCATCGTTATCTGATTTCTTTCCAAAAACTTAGTGGCTTAAAGATGATTTATAATTCCTCCCATTCTATTCATCGGGAATTCGGTCTAGAACCTGCTGGGGTAGTTTTTCTATTCCACACAATGCCAGAGTATCCTCACTCTGCTGTTTCCAATGTCAATGGGCTGGGCTGAAGGCCTGAGAAGTCTTTCCTTACCTGCCTGGAGCTTCACTACTCATCCATGGGACTGACTGACTTCTGCAACTCCTGATTGTTTCATGAACATTGGATTTTCTTTTACATAGTAACCAGCTTTCCCCAGAGACAGATTGATGCCGCTGGGCCTCTGAAAGGCTAAGAACAGAACTAGCCAAACATAATTTTTACCACATTTTGCCCATCCAGGCAAATCACAGAGTCATCCCACACTCAAGAGAATGAAGAATAGGCTTCAACTCTTGATGAATGGAGTGTCCGTGTGCATGCTAAGGAGCCAGGAAATAATCATGACCACCTGCAGAGACCACCTGCCACATGCCTTTTATCATGTGTCTTTCTTAAAGGTATCATGTACTTGCTCATTGTTGGTCTTAGAAATGCTCATCTGGTCCCAAAGAGGTCATCTATAAAAAGCAGCTCTCCTTTGCAGTCTCATTCTGCCAAGTTCTCATGCTACAGTCTCCATCCTGAGACCCAACATCTTGACATTGACCTCATTTTCCTGTTGTCAATATAAATCCAAATGCTGAACCCCAAATTAATTATTATTAAACCTTACTTAATTTTTTGTTTTGTTATGATAAGGCTATCATATGTATTATCATATGCATAATATATAATATATGTCTTATATGTTATCATATATATATCATATATATGTCTATATCATGAATATCAGATTTTTTTACATGATAACTAGCTTTCCCCAGAGACAGATGGAAGCCAACAGGCCTCTGAAAAGCTAAGACCAGAACTGGCCCATCACTACTTTTACCATGTTTTGACTATCCAGGCAAATCACAAAGCCATCCCAGACTCAAGATATATATATATAATTATTATATTAAGATGTATTATAAATCATCTTTAAGTCACTAAGTTTTTTGAAAGAAATCAGATTATATATATGTATATATAATCATATATATGAGATATTATATATGTGATAGAATATACAGCTAACCTTTTTGACCAGGGTTGACAGTTTTTTTCTGCAAAGAGACAGATGGTATTTTCGGCTTTTAGGCCATACAGTCCCTGTTGCAGCTACTCAACCCTATCTTTTGCCAAAAGCAACTATACGTGTTACATGAATTTGCATGCTTGTGTTCCAATACATCTTTATTTACAAAAGCAGGCAAGTGGCCACACATTGTTTTGGGGCCATAGTTTGCTGTTTACTGCTTTAGACCAAAAAGATAAGTTTGCCTTTCAATTTATTTTTTTCTAATGGTTTTTATCAGAAACGCACTTCTTTTAACCTATAACTGAAGGTATTAATGTGACCAAGAATAAAATATTCCTTTTATGCCCATAGTCTTGAAAATGCACTACATCTTTAAAACATGTTTACAGGAAGTGTCTAAAGTAGCCACCAGATGTTCCTCCTGGTGACATGCTGTGTTAGTTAGCTCTATCATTGCTTCGAGAGACTGGAGAGATGGCTTAGTACTTAAGAGAACTTGCTGCTCTTGTAGAGAACCCAGGTTCAGTTCCCATCACCCGCATGGTGGCTCACAACCATCTGTCACTTCTGTTCCACAGGATCTGCCTCCTTGAGCACCAGGCATGCACATGGTGCACATACATGCATGCAAACATAACAGACACATAAAATAAAATACATTAAAAATGCTAATCACCGTCATCGCTTTGATAAAGTGCCTGGCAAAGCACCCTAAGGGACAGTTATTTGGCTCACAGTTTGAGCTCAGCCCACCAGAAGTCATGATGGTAGCAGCTTCAGGCAGCTGCTTCAAAGTCAGGCAGAAAGAGAAAGGAGTGCTGGTTTACATCTTCTAATTCAGTTCAGAACCTCACAGGAATGGTGTGTTAGGATAGGTCTTCTCACCTTAGCTAACCCAGTCTAGACACCCCTTCACAGGAAGGCCCAGGGGATTATGTCCATGGTGACTCTAAACCCAGTCAAACTGACAGTCAAGCCTAATTAATCATCACACTTTGCATCTGGTCTATAGGTTGACCAGTTCTCCTTTCCCATGCATCTCTGTCTGTCTGAGTCCCACACCTTCATCTGGGTTTCTGTGTGTGTTTCTGTTTATAGGTTCACTGACTCTCATGTCCATCTTTGTGTAGTCTGTCTCCAGTGTTCAACCTCTCTGTACGCATGTACCCTTCTCTTCTTCTTGCCTTCTCCCTCTGCCCCCTCTGTGTTTGTTTTGGTGTTTGTTTGTTTGTTTGTTTGTTTGTTTGTTTGTTTGAGACAAGGTCTCTCTATGTAGCCCTGGCTGTCCTGAGGCTCATTCTGTAGACCAGGCTGGCCTCACATTCACAGAGATGTATCTGCCTCTGCCTCCCAAGTGCTGGGATTAAAGGTGTGCACCACCATACCAGGGCCCCTGCTTCTCTCTTGGCTAATGTCAGGTAGATTTTTTTTCACTATTTCCTTTTTAAAAAAAAATTCTGTTCTTAATTCTCAAAATAGATATGTTATGATATCTTTCAAGTCTAAAAATCTTTCTATTATATAAAAAGAGATATGGCATGTAAATTGTTTAGCTTAGTACCTGGCACACAGTAAATACTTGGGGGTTGCATGCAGCCTTTTATCACTCTGTGACTTTCTAAGTAATCTTTCCCCTCACGTGGATCACAATTACCACCACAAAAAAAAAGTAGATCTTCTGTCTCCATCAGTAATACTTGGTTATTCTTTCTTACCTCTACCCAGGATATCAACTGTCCACATCTTCTCTGTCCTTGCTCTGTTTATTTGGGGAATTACCAAAATTGGAGAATCCAAGACAACCAGGAGACTGTGCCCAGTGTGCCTTTTTGTGCAGCCATAAGGAGATACTGTAGGGCCTTCCCTGCCCTCTGTCCACTCTGAAACTATGTATTGAACACTTGGTGTGCACTGGGTGGGAGAAGTGGAGCCGGCAGGCATGTCCTGCCCTCTCGGCTCTCAGGGTCTACTGGGAGAAGCAGGCAATAGAGAAGAGAATGGGTAGCTACAGGAAATAGGATCAGGAGTTGGGAGACAGAGAAGGGGTGATCTCTCTGAGGAGCTGCCTTTTAAGATGAGACCTAAGAGAGGAGAGGAGCCAGCTGTTGGGGCTAGTGGGAGGAAGTAGGATGAGCATGTATTAGGCAGGGAGAGTCAGCCAGCAAAGTGGACAGCAGGGGGGCCAGGCCCCAGACCCAGTGAAAGTCACTTAATTAGTTGCTTTTCTCATCACTGACAAAAATCTGACAGAAGAACTTAAGGGAAGAAAATTTCCTTTTGGCCAATAGTATCAGAGAATGAAGTCCATCAAGGCAGAGACAATGTAGTGGAGTAACTTTATGGTGCAGGACAGAATGGCTAAGACTTGTTCACATTTTGGTGGATTTGGGAAGCAGAAAATAAGACCAGAAGGAGATCCTGGCTTAATCCTCCGAGGTCCACTCCCACCTCCAACAGCCATGCCCCCCATCCCAAAAGTCCCACAGCCTCCCCAAATAGCGCCACCTGCTGGGGACCAAGTGTTGGAGCACCTGAGCCTGTGAGGGACATTTCAGACTCAAACCACAGCAACTACCCAAGTTTCCAGTAGGTAGCTGGCACATACTGGCTTACATGTTGAAAAGATGCCTTTGACTATGGTAGGAGATCAGATCAGTGGGGCATGTGAGGGAACAGAGACACCCCAGGGATGGTGGCAAGCAGTCGGGGAGGAAAGAAAAGAACAAAGCTGAGATATTTTGGGAGGTAGAAATGACAAGATGGGCTGATGGATTAGATGGGAAGACGAAGGGGAGGGAGTTCTGAGGCTGATGCCAGGCTTCTGGTTTTAGTGCCTAGGTGCCCATTTTGGGGAGGGAGAGATGAAGCAATCAATAGCTCCATTCTGGACATGTTCCATCTCAGCGCATGAGGGGAGATGTCAGGTAGGCAGTCGGATATATGAGTCTGAGCCTGAGCTGGAGATATGAATTTAGGGGTTGTCAGTCATGGGAATGGATATGATCAGTTAGTAAAAGGAGAGAGAGAGAAGACAAGCGAACCGAAGGCCAGGCCTGGGGACTCCAGCCATCAGAGGGTACGAATAGGAAAAGGTACCCAACAGTGGGAGGAATGGAGAGGAAGCTGGAGAGAAGAAGATAAGACAGGGCGTAAAGCCCATTAAGAAGGCTGTCCTATGGGAGAGTGGAGGGCAGTTGGGGGGTGGCCACAGTACCACTCACATCAAGAGGCCAAAGGTGGTAAGAACAGACAGGGCCTCCCTCTAGCCACATGAGAGCCACCAGTGACAGCAACTAGAGCAGCTTTATGGACCAAGGTTGGATGAGAAGATGAAATGCATGATGGGAAAGTGGAGACCACTTATAAAGACAGCTCTTTTGAGACACTTGGCTATATGGGGGGGATCAATGAAGAAATCTACCTACAGAGGCCGAACAACCAAGGCCGGGATGTTTGGGAACGAGAAATAGTAGCATGTTTAGAAACCAGCTACTTGATCACCAGGGAGTGAAAGGTCCCACCTCGGGTTTGTTGTGATTTTTTTTTTTTAAATGATGTGAGCTTACAATTGTGTAACAATTCACAGTTTACCAAGTGTTGTCACACACACTCTACACTCCTCAAGGCTGTCCTTTGAGGTGTGAGCAGCATCGAGCTACAGATGAGGAAGCTGAAAACTTAGAGGAACTGAGTGACAAGCTCAAGGTCATAGTCAGCATGTACGCCCAAGGCTGTGTTGGTCTAACCATGGCTGGCACAGCCTTTGATATTAGACACCACAGCTGCCTTTCCTGGCTCCATTTAACTGTGCTTCATTTCAAAGCCCCCTTGGACTTCTACAGATGCCCAGTTCTCTCCAGCAAGCGTCAGAGAAAGGAAGCATACGACCTCCATATTTTGCCCAGGCTCCTCACTGTAGGGACTGATGCCCCAGAGGGACTGTGGATAGGTCACCTCTGTGCCCCAGTGTCCACATCTGTAAAATCGGGTTGCTAACAGGAGCAGCAGCCCAGGCTTATCATGAAGATGAAGTGGGATTTAAAAGTGCTTGGCACAGAGTTTGCAAATGAAGACTGCTCTCTGAGGGCTGCCCAGGATAGCTTTGATGTGTTCCTGCTTCACCTCTCCCCCTCTCCCTCTCCCCCTCACCTCTGCATATATACCTTCATACCCTCACCTCTATATACACACACCCTCACACCCTTACCAACAAACACATACCGTCACTTACACATATCCTCACCCCACACGTGTACCCTCACACCCTCACCTCTGTACACACACAATCTCACTCAGAGACACAACCTTACTCTCATCCCTCATCCCTCTTACCTACACACACACACACACACACACACACACACACACACACACACCCCTTGCTCTCCATTACTACATCACCTCCACTTACCCCCCTGGTCCCCTCACTCCCCTTCTCTTACCCCATCCAGTCTCCTCCTGACCCTCCGGTTCCTCACCCCCTCACCTCTCACCACCCTTACATCCACACATACCATCACTTTCATCCTTACACCCCCGCCTCTCATTCCTTCACTTTTCATTTCTCACCCCTCACCTTCCCATCCCTACCCCTCACCTCCACACATACCCTGTACCCTCCTCACCTTTTCTCCTCATCCCTCCATCCCCTCTCCCCTAACCCCGGATCCCTGTGTTCTGTTTATGAGTACCTTCTGCAGCTGAATGCTCTAGGCATCGCACACGCAGAGACTCACAGCCGTCTGGACTCCAGCAGCATGCACTTAATGAAGGGAGGGGTGTGGAAAGACACCTCTGCCCTCTCAAGAGCAGGCCAAGGCAAGACACTGCAGGGTATCCGGAAGAGAGAAGGTCACATCTAGTCTGGCAGGTGGGGTAGACTCCACACAGGAAGGGGCCGGGAGGGTGGGGAGAACATTCCCCACGGAGCAAGTGGCTGCAGCTGAACAAAGACACAGGCGCAGCCAGAAAGGGCAGGCCATCTTCGGGGGCTGGCGAGGAAGCAAGCTGTAACAACAGCTCTCTGGAGGGGTGGGAGCTTTTCCTGGGGGCGGGGGCTGGGAACAACAGCTGTTGGGCTATAGGGCCAGCCCAGGGTGGCCTGATGGGAGGGAAAGGCTGGCTACAGGGAGCATGGCCCCAACACAGCCTTGCCCCGAGATTGTTCAGAACCCCACCTCAGAACAGACTTCATGTCTGTGATCCCTGGGGAGGTGTGATCAGACTGTCAGACCTCTTCCCATGCCCCATGTAGGTTTGGGGAGGTCCCTTGACATGTGCTGACTGTGTAACAATCAAGACTGACCCAGCCTATCTACTTCTCCCCACAATCCCCACAGGAGGCACCCTGAGACTAGCACCCCATGATCTTCCAAGAAGAGATGTACAAGGGCCACTTCATAGGATCAAGGAGCGTGTGCCCACTCCAGCCACCCAGATTCAGGATAAAAGGGCTAGCTTCCAACATGTGGGGAGGCCATGTTCCCTCCCCTCCTGCTGGGGGCTCCAGGGCATGGCAAACATCTGGGACACTCAAGAGGCAGCAGGGTAAAGAGGGTATCAATGCTGGACATTGTGTGGAGACTCCCCCACCACAGCCCGGGAGAAGGACACTGGCTTTGCCCATCTTGTAAGCTTAGTCAGATCCCTGGGCTCACAGACCTGTGGGGCTGTCCCACTCCAGCTTGGGGATCGCCAAGTGTAAGATAGAAATCCTCTACATGGAAACGTTCTGGTGTATGTGAGAGGGCAGGTCCAGATGCCCACCCTGGAGCCACACTCGCAGTCTCCTCATTTGGTCCAGTTTCTATCCTACAGAAGAGAAGAGTGGAGTCTAGAGCCAAGCCACCACCCTAACTACAGCAGTTGGGGCCTCCATGAAACAGCGGTCTCAGAGCAGAAAGCACTTTGCAGATGATGTAGAGTGCTGTTGCAATGTATGGTTCTTCTTACCTCTGCCGCCGCTCATGTGAAGCTCCTGTATTTTCCTCAGAGCCACGACTTTGGGGAAGCTACCAGAGAAATAAACATGGACAGGACTGGGCGATGGCATCACAGGCAGCAGGGAAAGAGCATAGAATTCCTGCCCCGAAGTGACCTTGGACCTCACTTGGCCTCTCTGACCCTCAGTTTCTTTTTCTGAAACACCCCCTACCTTTTTCTGTCTGGGTTATGTGGGGCTCGAGCAAGACAATGAATGGCAGTCCTCTTAGTGAGGCTGACATCCGATGAACACTACGGTCTGGTAAGGTGGACGTAGTGTGATAGAAGAGCGGAGGGCCTGGGACTTTCAGGACTAGTATTTAACACTCAAAAGTCACACCCCTGGGGGGTGGAGCCAGCTGCTGACAGTGCTAGAACCCAAGCGTTCTATCTCCCCCACCCCGACGTGTCTTTAAAGGTAACATTGCGCCCTTGATGTTCAGCTCCCAGACACACTTCATCAAAGTGTCTACGGCGCACCCTCCCCTCACCAGATGCTGACTCAGCCCCCATGAGCTCCGTCTCCCCTTTCTCTCCATGGGTGCCAGAAGGCTCTCGGCCAGCCACCAGCATCCCCCAGACTTCACTGGCTTCTGGTGACAAAGGAGAAGGCCGGGTTGGATCTGATTCAGGACTAAAATTTCTCCCGAAGACCTAGGCAAGCTGTCTGTCCTCCCTGGGTCATCTAAGTCAGCATGGCACTTCTCATGGGAGGCGCACTCAACTGTAAACACAGGCCAGCCGGCAGGCCCCGGTGAATGGGGCTTGTGGGTTTCTCTGGAGATCCTGGCAGGTCACTATTCTGGGCATGAGGCATTGTGCTTGGCCATGCTGCCTGGGAAAATCTTGGGTACCCTCAATTTGGAACAGTGATGGGAAGACACTGACTGTGGGAACCTTGAGCCCTCAGGACTTGGGTGCGAACTCAGAGATTTCACTCAATAAATATTTACTGAGCACCTACTGTGTGCCAGGTGCTGTTCTAGGTAGTAGAGCACAACATGGAGGAAAGGTTCTACTCTGGTGGAGCCCACATTCCAGTGGAACCGGAAAGAGCAGGGGAAGAGGAACAAGAAGACAGACTGGTTGAGCTGTGGGCTAGATGGGGACAGTGGATTAAGAGGAAGTGGGTAGAGGTACAGATTATAAGGAGGGCTTGAGGGAGGTGGGGGAGGGAGCCCGTTGTGTGGCTGTCTAGACCAGCATCCCACATGGAGAGTACAGCAAGAGCAAAGTCACTAAAACAGATGCATGTGTGGGGCTTTGGTGTGACTAGGAGGCTGCATGGGTTCAGGAGAGACAGGCAGTTTCAAACTCTGTCCCAGTTCCCTAGAAAAAGATCCAGCAGGTTTGCCTGGTGACCCCCGGATGCATTGGTAGTCTCTCACCCAGGTGCCATAGAGCTGGTGGTTCCTGCTAGCAGACAGTTGTCTCAGCTCTCAACAACACAGGCTTCTGCAGGGACTACTCACAGGGGTGCTCCTGGGAGGGCAGAAGGATGCCTGGGCACAGGCACCCTCACTGATCAGGCAGACCTGATACTGTTTGCCCTCAGGAAGCACACACCACCTCTCGGAGCCTGTTTCTCTTAATGAGGTCATCAGTGGGAAATCGCCTTTTACGGTGAAATGGGCAAAGTAAATGTCCGGGAGGTGTTTCTTCAGCCAGGCCCTTAGTTTAGGGATTGCCCCTAGCTGCCCGCTCCCCTCAACCAGCCTGACCCTGGGATTGTATTCTACACGGCTCTGATGCACTTTTCTCTAGCCTCACTTTCTTTCTGAGCTTCCTGAGACAAGGCTCCTTCCTGTGCATGCCAGGGACCAAGTTACTCGGAGCTGCAGTGGACTTTGAGCCCATTGCCCTGCTCCAGTGAGCTGGGTGGACCCAGCCACTCACCCTCAAAATCCTCTCCCTGTTCCTTCTCCAGGTACAACGGCCCCAACCTGGTGTTGAAGTACGATCGAGCCCAGAAGCGGCTAGTGAACATTGCAGTGGATGAGCGCAGCTCACCCTACTACGCACTGAGGGACCGGCAGGGGAATGCCATTGGGGTCACAGCCTGTGACATTGATGGGGATGGCCGTGAGGAAATCTACTTTCTCAACACCAATAACGCCTTCTCAGGTGAGGGTCAGGTTGTCGGTCTTCTTCCTGCCCCAGCTACCTCTTCCCTTCTCTGACAGCCCTTTCTCAGGCTGCTCTCTGCTGCCTCCAGGATCTCCCTGTGCTGGGCAGAGACCCCAGGATGACCCTTCATCTCCTGTGATGGGGCTTGGATTTTCATCCTCGGGACCCTGGACAGGGACAGAGGGGCATGAAAAAGACAATCTTCTCCCTCAGACTGGTCATCCTTTTCTCCTGCAGCCTAAGACACCCTGCCCCCCTCCCCTTCTCCCCTCGTCCCCTCCTCCCCTCCTGCCATCTCACCACTGGTCCTCCAGCTCATCCCCACTCCCCTACACCACTTCTGAAGTCAACAGATGTCCCTGGGTCATTCCCATGCTACCCTAGGCCTTTCTCAAATGCCTTGTAGCCCTAGAGTTTGCCTGTCGGCTTTTAGACTAGTGCAAGAGTTTCTCCCACTGAGGTGCCAGACTGAGCCTCTGGATGCCAGGGCAGTGATGGGGCCGCAACTCTGAGGGAGGCTGACCTTGAGTTCTCAGAGCCTCCTCCAGCTCTTTTCCTACTGCCCCGCGCATCATCCCTGTTACCTGAGGGTCCCTGTTAATGCATTCTGGCTCCTCAGGTCTGGGGGTGAGCCTGTTGTTTCTGACTGCTCCTGGGCTACCAGGCACAGATGGCCCAGAGACCACAGGGAAACTGATGTCCGTCAGTCTAGTGGTGGCTAATATAAAGAAAACCTCATGTGTGCCAGGCCCTGACCCCCAGCCCTCAGAGCTTTATTTCAGGCTCTCCACAGCACTCTGATTAAGAAGGAATTAGTAGTCTTACATTGAAGAAGCTGGGGTGCTAAGAAGCTTACTCACCTTGAAGTCCCTAGGTTCAAATCCAGGGTCCCACCCCAATCTATCCTTTGCATCAAGACATACTACAGCTCTTCTCAACCCTCTGTCCCCAGGGAACCTGGCTACAGTAGATACTCAGGATCTCAGAAGTTAGGGGCTGTATTCTTGGGGCTGCAGACCCTTACCCCGACCCACATTTTCTCCGACCTAAACCATACTCACTAATAAGCCCACTCCTGTAACATCTATAGAGGATCCTCAACCACAGCACCCCTAGAGGTGAGGTTAGGTATGCACAGGACAGATTCTTGCTCTAACCTGTGGTTCAGATTTCCACAAACAAGCACTGTCCTGAGCTCTCCAAGGTCCCGGAGGCTACAGTGCCTGGCTATGGGACCTTGCCCCACAACACCCCCCATCAACACACACAGGCTTTCCCCAGCTGCCAGTCCTAATCCAGCATCCAGCCCAGGCTGCCCCTGGAGTTTGAATTCAGCCAGTTGCATGAATGGGAGGTAAAGAGGTTGGGGCCCTGTGCCAGGGGCTGGGGTGGGCGGGCTGGCTGGCTGGTAGCCAGTCTTGTGCCGCCAAGAAACAATGAGCCACAGCCCCGAGTGGTGTTTTATGGGTTTTCATCTCATCTTGCCACCGAGTGAGGCCTGAGAGATGGTAATTATCCCAACACAAATATCAGGGCATGATTACCCAGCTGGATTTACTGCCCTCTCTCCACCAAGCTGAGATTGGATTAGGACGCGATTAATTGATGGGCTGATCAACTCTTTAATGTGGGGCAAGGTCAGGAAAAGAGCAGAGTCTAGGATGCCTGCAGAAGGGACAGGTCCCCAGGAAGGCCCTGGAAGGCTAGGAAGCAGGAACAGGGACAACTGCCCAAATTGGACTCTGCCGGCAGGATGCCAGAGAAGGGAACAGCTTCCCCCAAGCCAAAGCACCTGGAGGAGACCCTAGGGCCGTCTCCGAGGCAGCAGCCCCTCCCGTTCTCTTAGAGTACTCACTGTGAATCCCAGAGTAGAGGCTCTGTAGAGTTTCCTCGGGTGGGGGTGTGACAGCCTCCTGCTGAGCTGCCACAATCAAATAAGGCTGAAGTAGGCTAGGACCCCGTTATCAGACTGTGACACTCAACTCTCAAGTCCACACTGCCCAAGATGATGGTCACTACCTGGGAATCCTGCCAGTTCTGTGTTAGCCAAACAATGAGGGTCCCCCACAGATGTACCCATTTCCCGGACAAATTGCTAGTGACCACCTACTATGTGCCAGCACTGTTCTAGGCACCAAGGATGCCTCGGTGTGTGGAACAGAGGAGTCCTTCTTCCAGAGGTCTGTGTTTTTCCCAGTACAGCTTGCAGCTTCTCTCAGCATCCGGCATCCTCTCCCAGTCCCTGATCTCTAAGACCCATGAGAGAATGCCCCTATATTGGTTACTGTGTGACTCCCAGTGGCCCCAGCCAGGTCTTTACTATCCCAGGAGCTTAATTAAAATTGAATAATAATTAAGTCTCAGGAAGAAAAGGTGAATGAGCCACTGCCTAAGAAGAGGAAAGCCAAAAGAGATGTCAGGGGGAGGCAGGCCACACAGAAGACCTGGCTGTAGAAGAGGGGTACCAGGACACCTGGAGGGGCAGAGGCAAGGACAACAGTGCCCAGCGGCCTCAGCCCCGAGTGTACACCTCCCGATGACCTTCTGTGGGTTTGAGGGATGTCTGTGGGTTTGAGTTAATTTTGTAGTTGAGCGATCCATTGATTCATCAACAGGGGGTGGGCATGGAGCAGGGACATTTGTGCCATGTCAGCACTTCCTTGGGTCCCTGCCCTCTGTGGCGGTCCTGAGAGCTTCTCTGGGAGCCTTAGCCAGCCTGTGAAGTCACGTGGCCTGTGGGGTGTTGACAGTGTCTCTCCCTCAGCCAGCTTTTGGGATGTTAGCACTGAAGTCCCTGGAAGAGCCTGGGTGCCTGCAATGCCCTCTGGGAGTCAGCCCATGCAGACTTTCCTGTGTGACCTTAGACAAGACCTTGACCCCTCTGTCTTCACTCATCTGTAGAACAGGAACCATACGGACCTGACAAACTCTCCTGCCTCCAGAGGCTCCAAGACCGTATTCAAGGTCCTTCTGGTTACCTGCCACCCTTCCCGGTGCAGCCAAATTGCTGGGCTAGCCTTCCCCCGCGTCTCCCACTTTCTACAGCTTTGCCTGAAGTTCAAACTTGCTCTTCTTCCCACCTGGAATGCTTTTCCTGCTGATTTTCCCGGGACTCACCCTTCAAATAAGGTCTCTCTCAGCACCTCATCTCAAATTATGCCCTCTATCTTTAGCTGGCTTATTTGCCTTCCTGCCTCCCGCTCCTGTCTGAAAGGGGGTCGTAGGCTAGCTCTGGCCGGCTCTTTGTCACTTTGTACTCCGGAACCCATAGAGGTGCCTGTCACTTAGCATCAAATACAGACTCTTGAGTGGACAACTGGAATCAAGGGTGTAAAGATCTTACTCTGCACTGCATTTGCCAAACAACCCTGACAGCATGGGGTGATGCTGTGGCAGATGGGGGTCCCAACGGGGCTTGGCTCGAGGCTGGAGAATTGGAGAGGGACCAAGAGAAGAGAAGGACTAACCACACTCCCAAGAAGGCCAAGGCCTGGAAACCCACTTGTGCTGAACTGACCTGGGGAAAGGCCAGCCAGGGTGCTCCCGCGGGAGTGTGCACAGGACAAGGAGGGGACAGAGCCCGGGACCTCCTGAAGTTCTTGGGCAGAGTCTTCCTCACGGAGTTCCCACACTGACCCACCCTGGCTACTTCACCACCTAGCCCTGACGGGTAGTGTGCTGGCGGGTGGGTCAGCACCAACTATGGACCCCTCATTTACTTTCTTTTCACCCACTCAGTGATGAGCATCCGACTTTTGTGTGCACGGCACTATTGCAGTCCACGTTCCCGGAGACTCTTCTCGGAAGGTCCCACACCGGCACTTATTTCTGTGACTCCCCTTTGAAAAGTTCACAGCCATGTTTTTGGGTGTGTCTTGTCTTCCTCCGAGGACCTCTATTTTAACCCTTATGCTTGAACCTATATTAAAATATCTCCGTTAAACCCCAGCTCTGCCTCATAGACCTCCCCCTCTTGTGCACACAGCGTGCCGTGATCACAGTTCTTCCGTTTGCATTTCCAGTGCACTTTGGATATTGGATCACAGCAACACACAGAAGGGTCTCACATTCTTTTATGGCTGTATAGTACTCCCGTGTATAGACCTGTCATCAGCGGAGTCACTCCTCCGTGGGGAAACACCGAGACCGCTTGCAATTCTTTTCTCCTTACAAAGAATGTCACTTAATGAATGAGTTCGTACAATCCACCATTTCCCATGATTGCGCAGATATTGGTAAGAGAAGCTTATAGAAACGGAGTGACTGTGTCAAAGGAATATACACAGATAGCTCAGGGTGCCAGATGGCCTTCCCTGGGGGCAGCGCTTACCACACTGCTTCCGTGTCCAATGAGCAAACACTTGCCAAGGCTTACCAGCACAGTGTTCCATCAATTGTGTTTTCAGTATTTGCCAATCTGAGAGGAAAAAAATTGATTTCCAAGTGTAGTTTTAATTTTCATTTTTCTTAAATGAGTGAGGCTGAGAATATTTTTATATATTTGACTCTCTTGTCTGCTCCTAGCCTTTGCCCATTTTTTTTCCTATTGACTATTGGTCTTTTCTTATTGATTTGGAACACCTCTTTATAAATTAGGAAAATTAGCCCTTTGTCTGAGACACACGTTACGCTTGGTCTCCCTGGTTTGTCTTGTTTCTCTTGTCTTTGCTCTTAGTGGGTTCTGAAACCCACTGTGAAAACTTCCACTCTCACACGCTCAGATTGCTGACTCTCCCTTTACAGCTTGTGGGCTGTGTCGCACCTAGAGGGGCCTTCTGCAGGGACACTGGTAACCTCCCAGGTGTCAGTTACCAGCTAGAGAGAAGGAGGAGGATCTGGGCAGGTTGCACTTCCAGCCTCCTCTGCCTACACAGCAGATGGGCCATCTGCTCTCTAGAGAGACGACCCCCTTGCCCAGCAGCTCCTTCAGCCAGGCTAGCTCCAGCTGCACCCAGAGGCCCTGCACCTCACTCCCCATGGTGTGATGCTGGGCTGGCAGCTTTGGAATCAGCTGGAAACTCAGAAAAACACAGGTTCTCTCCAGCTTGACCCCACAGCTGCTAGCCCAGAACCCATGTTGCAATCTTCAGGAGCTTCCTGTGCCCATGAAGTCCAGGGGGTATATGTTAGTGTATGTCATCTCATTTATTTCTGAGTCTCCACCCTTTTCTGCCAATCTGCCCTGAAATGGATTCTCGGGTCTCTGCATCCCCAGCCTACTTTCCCTTAGATTCAGAGTCCCGGTTCTCAGCTGTCCTAGCTTGACCCCATTTCAAAGATGAGTTCAGAAACTCTATGTTCCCTGGCCAGCCTGTGTTGTGCCTCATCCCATGTGGCCAATGAGCAGTGTGCCTGGAGAGAGGCTGCCAGAGCAGCAACCATAGAGTAAGAGAAAAAAAAACAGGTGTTGTGACGCTTGTCTGTGGTTTCAGCACTGAGGAGGCAGAGGCAAGATCAGGAGTTCAGGGTCATCCTGAGCTACACAGTGAATTTTGAGGACAGCCTGGGCCATATGAGAGCATGTTTTCAAAAACAAAAACTGGGGACTAGGGAGATGAACCAGTAGAGTGCTTCTGAGTTCAATCCCCAGAACCCACATAAATAGGTCAGGTCCCAACACCAGGAAGGTAGAGACAAGCAGATCCCTGGGGCTCACTGGCCAGACAACCTAGCCCACTAGGCATGCTTCAGGCCGGAAAGAGACCCCGTCTCAAGAGGAAAACAAAACAAAACCAAAACCAAAGTGGACAACTCCTGAGGAATGACAGCCAAAGTTGTCCCCTGACCTACACATGCACCACACACACAAACGCTCATGAATATTGGGTCCCAGAGTTCATCACCGTGGTCTTAGCTGAGGACCTGGAGCCTCTCTCACCAGCCTTGTAACACTGGGTGAGAGGGCTGTGCCACATCATGCCAGTTTGGAGCTAGGCATTGCCATCGCTCAGCAGCTGTGCAACTTCAGGCACAGGAGTTGATACCTGAGCCCCAATTTGTCTGTGTGGCCTGAACCGTCTTGGGGAGATTCTGGAGGAGGCTAAGGATGCCGGCAGAGGCACCCTGCAGAGTTTCCCTCTTCACTCTGGGGTAGAGGGAGGAAGAAGGGACCAAGAATTCTACCAGGGACCCTGTGAGCCTGAGTTCATTCTTTTGAAACACATGCTTCGTCTGAACTAGTTCTCTGTCCCCTGGGGCCATCACTGCTCTGCTGGCTCTCCATTGACTAAGTCTTGTGAGGCATTTGAAACTTAATGTCACAGTTGCCCCCTGGGATGCGGTTTGTTGAGGACTGGCCTGGTCATGCCCTATAATTCCCTGGAGGAAGGGGAAGAACTGGACAGAGATGATCTTATTGTTTATGGTACTTGTCCTGTGCTGGTATTATTGGAAGCACTTTGCAGACATTAACTTGTAACAGCCTGATGGTGAGGCAGCCATTCCCTTTATCCCATGTCATAGCTAAGAGAAGGACAAGTCCATGGCTCCCTAAGATCAACTCACAAAGGGATGTTGCTGGCTGTCACACAGTCACCCAGTGGTTTGATGGTAACCTTTGTGCCTAAGAGCTCCCAGACTCACCTCTGTGACACTGACCTCCAGAGACCCTCCCTACCCCTGGACACCCTTTTCCTGGGCCCCACTCTTTCAGAGTCTCCTCCAGGGACTCAGGAGAGCTTCCTTCATGCTCCCACATTACTGACAGTCCCTCCTCTTTCTGAGTACCGGCCCACTTTGGTGTGGGGCCCCGGGGCAAAGTGCAGCTACAAGGAGCCAGGAGGCAGGGCCCACTTCAGCACTGACTTGGGCCAGGGGCCAGGGCTGGGTGTTTATTGCCTGTGCCATCGACCCGCACAGCTTGCTGTTTATCTGTCTTCCTGACACACCTAATTACCCAGGTTGCAGCTGCCAGCGCGTTTGCTCTTCCTAAATCACGGGCTCCCAACCCTCCTGTCGCCCAGGCCTCCAGGCCTCTGCCTGCAGAAGGGCTGCCATTGATTTTACCGTTCCCGTTTATGATCTACAAGGCTCCACATCGCTGTTGCACATTTTACCTTAATTAGTTTATTCTTCTGGGCATCTCTGGTGAGCCCAGAAACCATGAGACCCAGTGAGGACGGACCAACGGTACAAGATACCCAGATTCTTCGGCTACCAAGCCCAAAGCCTGTTCAGACTTCAGCTGCCTAGACGGTGACTTGCTAAGCCAGAGCCAGCATAGCTAATGGGCAGTCTCCAAAGAAGGGTTCCATGGCCATGTACATCTGGGAGAGGCTGGGCTCAATAAAATTAAGTAGACAATTTGTTGCAATCTTTTCAAAGTTTTAGTAAGTTGTTATCTATTGAGAGGCTTCAAAGGTTGGGCAGATACGCAATCTTTCCCAGACTTGGAGGATGATGGAATTCTTCCTCCAAGTTGCTCAGAGAAACCAAGGTTGCCCGCCCAAGCTTTGGTGGAACGTATTTGATGTCGTTTCAGGAAGTGGGTAGGAGAGTTAAGTGGGCCCCAGTGTGAATGAGATGGACAAGGGTTGCTCTCTGCTGGGGAAGGCTGGAGACCTGCAGGGGCTATCTTCAGAGCGCGCCCCCCCCCCCAGCATCTAAACACACTGGCAAGCTGCTGCTGCCTCACATAGCCCCAGTGATGGCAGCTACACCCTAAGTCATTTTCCACAGATCTGAAATCCAGAACGTTCTGGAAGCCTCCAGCACTTTTTTTTCCCTTAAGTTTGTGGAAAATTCACTAGATAACAAAACCTGTCCTGAGCTGATGTGAGCTATTTATAAGCTTTATTTATCCCACTTAATGTGAATATTCATGTTTCACTGCAGAAATATTAATGTGTTTAATTATGGGGTGCCACCCCCAGTCCCTGCTGGGGGTGTTATGTAATCAACAGTGTTCGTACCATGTTTCCTTCCTAGAAGATGAAGGAAGAATCTGGGTTTCTAAACACACTGGGCCCCGAGAGATTTTAGTGAGGGGCTGTGTCCCTGCGGGGGGTGCAAAGCTATCACTGTGTGCTCTCATCCTGTCTGACCTGTGACCAGACCGCATGTGTGTCTTCACACGATGGCCACAGTGACACTCTGAGTGAGGACAGCTATGACCTGTTATTCTCAGACGAAGCAAGTGAGGCTGGAAAAGGATAAGCAACTTTCCAGAACCTCAGACTACACACACACACACACACACACACACACACACACCACGGCGTGCCTCCCAAGACACAGCAGCTTTGTGTAGACCTGACTCCTCAGAAGCCCCCACCTGAAAACACCCTGCACGTCTACTAGTCAGCCTCCCTGCTCCTCGAGTGGGTGTTCTTCTGAGGAAGCCACCTGGTGGGTTGTGTACACAGTGTTGCCACCTGCACACATTCACACATGCATCTACACTCCATCAAACGCCCTCACACACTTGTCTGTATTCTCACACATCCATTCTCAGTCTCCCACCAGTGCACACTTGCTCCTGTGAATTCTGACACACTCAACTACACACATTCTCATGCTCACACTGACTCAAACTCATCCTGAACACTCTCACTTTCACACTCATTCTCACTCATGCTCCCACATTCACTCTCACCTGTACACCTGAGTCTTGCACACTTACCCATTCTTATGCTTGCAGTGATTCTCACTCTAACACACTTGTGTTCACATACACACTCCCAGAATCACTGACTACCAAGCCTATGAAGTGTGAATCTGAGCAAGTAGCTCATCTTTAAAACGGGGAAGTCAGGGACTGGAGAGATGGCTCAGTGGTTAAGAGCACTGACTATTCTTCCAAAGGATCTAGGTTCAGTTCCCAGCACCCACATTTCAACTCACAGCTGTCTGTAACGCCAGTTCCAGGGGATCTGGCATCCTAAACACCAATGCACATAAAATAAAAATAAAGTTTAAAAAATGGGGAAATCATTTCTGCCTAATACAAGCTAGGGGACACTGTGCCAAGCGTTTAATGTACAGCATCTCCTTCATTCCTCATAGAGAGCTTTAATATGGTTACCGTCATCCCATTTACAGATAAGAAAACTGAGGCTTAGAGATGCTGAGAAACCTGCTCAAAGTCTAGAATCTAGATCTAACTGAGATCGGAACTTTTGCTCACTGATTCTAAACCCCAGGCTTATAATCACTGCCTCTCTCCTGGAGCCAGCTAGAGTCAAGTTCACAACTGAGAGGAGAAAGGAGCCTTGCCTGCAGAGGACTTCCTTGCGTCTAACCACCTGACCTCTGGCCCCAGCCACCTTGTGGCAAATGCCAGGAGACAGAACCAGAGACTCCCTGTCCTGCCCACTGTCCACCTCCCATTCTTTCTTCTTCTCTCCAGGTGTGGCTACATACACAGACAAGTTGTTCAAGTTCCGTAATAACCGGTGGGAAGATGTCCTAAGTGATGACGTCAATGTGGCCCGTGGAGTGGCCAGCCTCTTTGCCGGACGCTCGGTGGCCTGTGTGGACAGGACGGTGAGTGCAGGGACACATGAGGGCCTGGGAAGAAGCAGAGGGACCCCTTGATGTGAGAGCCAGGAGAGGACTCCTCAGGTAGACATCCCCTTGTGGAATAGTGACAGCCACCTTGAGGACAGAGCCCAGGGCTGTCCCACCTTGGTAGCTGCCAATGTCCCACACAGAGTAGAAGCAAAATACTGAGAACCAAGGCTTCAGGATGAGTGAAAACGTATCTATCTCTTGTGCAACCCTCCCAGTGACCTGACCCCGTGGAAGCAACGGGGGGGGGGGGGGGGGGTCATGATCGTGAATATCAGATTCTTAGGGGAGGGCGGAGGCTCAGCTTGGAGCAATGGCTTAGCTGCGGACCCAAAATAGATCAGTGACATGTCTAGGACATGAAGCAAAGTCCAGTACCGAATGGGGTGCTCCTTCATTTTTCAACTAATATTAAACGCCCCGGTGAGGAAGGCACTGAGTTATGTGGCCTCCTGTACACATTTATAGAATATTGAAGGTGTGACAGGGGAGTGCAAAAGTGGTCAAGGTAGGGCTACCTGAATGTTCTAGAACCTTAGTTCATCAATGGTTCCATTAACACCTTCCTGGTACATCCTACCCAGAGATGTTCAACCCAAAACATGGGGAGGTTTGCCTGAATGGAAGTGGTGAGAGGAGCTGCCGTCCGTGACCTGAGCTAGGTCCCAGCAGCCCGAGACAGACTTCTGAAGAAGTGGTTTGTCCCTCCTGTCACCTGGTCCCCTGCCACCCACCTGCTCGGCTCTATAACAATCACTGCACTGGAGTCCCAGCTGCTGCCCTGCTCCATAGGGCATCTCTGGCCCCAGTTCTGGGGCTGAAGGGGTGGGCTCCAACTTTGGATTGAGATGGCGCAGAGGGATTGGGGATTCAGTGTGAATGTTCGCAGCAGGGGCCTCCAGGCCTTGGGGGAAGGCAGGTGCCAGGTATAAATATTTATTTCTTAACAAGCTGGTACTGGGAAGAGAAGCCAAGCTGGGCTGTGAAGCCACATTTAGCCCTGACCTGAATCCATGCCACCTGGACTCCTGCCTGGTGGGAGGGGACAGTGAGGCGGGTCTAAAGTCCCAAGAGCATGGAGGGCCGTGGGTGTCAGGTCTGGTCACAGCTGGGGATCTTGTCCACGTGCCCCCTGCTTCCCACCTCCCTGGTCAAGGCTAAGCCTCCCACACTGGCCTAAGTAAGAAGCTCCCCCAGAACTGGAGGGAGGAGCTGAAGGTTAATCACAGAGATGCTCTCTATGTCCCAGCAAGGTCATCCACACACTGGCGTTTAAACACAAGACAAAGGCCTGTGTAGGAGGCAATGGGAAAGGGGCCAGCACCTCAGCACAGTGGGTGATGTGCAGAAGCTGCCTGCTCCCCACGGGGCCTCACTCCATCCCCCCAGGCCTTGGAGAACTGGGGAAAAAGCCTTTCAGTGGGTCACCACCCGGGGAAAAGGTGCTTTCTGAGTCCACCACCTTGGCCATTCCTGGGGCCTGCGAATTGTGAGGAATGAGCTGGGAGAGGCCAAGGCCCATGTGGAACTAGAAGACAGGGATGCAGTGTGGCATAGGAAACACAAGAGCAACGATGAAGGACAAGGGACAAAGGCAGCCTCCGCTTGCGCAGCTAACCATGCATGGAGTCCCGTGCACAGGACTCCTCGTCCAGAACCTTTACAATAGCCCACGAGGTACCAGCTACCATTATCACCTTCTACAGATATGGAAATTAAGGCTTGGAGCAATTAAATAACCTGACCTTGGTCACATAATAAATGGCAGGCACAACTGGGAATTGAACTCTGCCTGCCCAAAAACAGCACACGCCTCTTCATCCCTCGGCTACCCTGGCTCTGGGTACAGTGATAATAGACAGACGTCTCTAGCCCAGGCGTTCTGGAAGTTTCACTCAAGCCAACTTCACTTGGCCCCACAGCCCCCACCTGGGGAGGGGGGTTGGTCTTACGGGTCAGTGGTTCTGAAAGTGTGGTCCCCAGACTATTGTTGGCATACCCAGTGTTAGGAAGGAAGATTCAGAGGCTGCGGAGATGACTCGGCAGGTAAGAGTGCTTGCTGCCCAAGCCTAAGGACCTGAGTTCAAATCCCCAGAAGCCATGTATAAAGCCAGGCATGGTTCTGCAGGCACTTGTAATCTGGTCCTATGGGGTTAGAGACAGGAGGATCTGTGGGGCTTGCCAGCCACCAGCCCAGCTCCGGGGTCAATGAGAGATCCTGTCTCAGGAGAACATGGTGGACAGTGACAGAACAGGACACACGATCCCTCCTCTGGACTCTGTGCATGCTCTATCCTTCAGACCAGTTCAATCAGAAACGCCAGGGATAAGACCCAGAGACACGGTTCAGTTCACAGGGACCTACAGGAGGTTGTGATGTGTGCTCAGGGGAGTATGCCACTGGCCCAGCCACGCCCCCCTACTCTGCTTTGCTCCAAACCTGGAGCACCCTCCTGCCCTTTTATCTCATCGGACTCACTCACCTTCCTGGATCAAGCTCAAAGCTGATCTCTTACAAGAAGCGTCCCCTGGTCAATAATGATTATGCCTCATGTTTATATAGCATTTTTATCTTTTCAGAGACCTTTCACATACATTGTCTCATTTCATCTTCTCAACCACCCTGCCAGGAAGCAGGGGGAATCGGATCCCCATTTAGCACACGCAAGAGGCAGCCTGTAGCCCTTGATGGATGTGCCCAAGGCTGAAGAGTCATTCAGGGCCTGAGGCTAGACCAGGACTGGGCTAATAGGCTCTGACTGGTGCTTTTTAGAGTTGGGAGTCACTGGTAAGCAGCAGCAACATAGCCTGGAAATCTGTTTCCCTCTCCCTTTTCCCGGTAGTACTGAGCTTTGAACCAAGGGCCTCATTCATGCTAGGCGGCGACCACTGGACCATTGAGCTACAGCCTCTGCATCACCTGGAAGTCTGTTAGACGCGCACATCCTCCAGGCCCGTTCCAGACCCCTTGAGTCGGAATCTC
Source organism: Peromyscus nudipes (assembly GCA_902168325.1). NCBI lineage: Eukaryota > Metazoa > Chordata > Mammalia > Rodentia > Cricetidae > Peromyscus > Peromyscus nudipes. The sequence continues at coordinate 42,732 of CABHPH010161205.1, forward strand.
TAGGAATGGGGCCGAGAGTCTGTGGCAACAAGCCCTCCAGGTGATTCTGATGTTAGCTCTGTACCCAGCATCCAGAAACACCTTCCATGCCCTGGTGTAGACCCAGAGCTCCAGAAATACCTCCCATGCCTGGTGTAGACCCAGCAACCAGAAACACCTCCCGTGCCCTGGTGTAGACCCAGCAACCAGAAACACCTCTCATGCCTGGTGTAGACCCAGCAACCAGAAACACCTCCCATGCCCTGGTGTAGCTCCAGCAACCAGAAACACCTCCCGTGCCCTGGTGTAGACCCAGCAACCAGAAACACCTCCTGTGCCCTGGTGTCATCCACCCTCTTAGAACTACTGTGGTCAGGCTCACGTGTGAATTTCCACAATCGTCAACACCTACAACACACCTATGTTTGTCTGTTTTATCACCCAGATGAATTGAAGTAAGGATCTAGGTATAACTGAATTTTATAAAGCTTCTAATTTGTATCAGAGTGCATTTGAGCCCATGTGGGCTTAATTACCCATTTGTTGATGAGCTTGCTAGCAGCTGGTGGGGTCAGGAATGGTTCGCCATGGTGCACTTTTCCATTTGGCTCTTCTCTTCCTCACTTCGTCCAGTCACTGCCCGTACACATATGGAGCTCCTGTGATGGATAAGAGTGAGAACCTCTCAAAGTTTTCCCCTATTGAGACTCCAACGGGTTGTAAAGCATCCCACACTTCACTTTTGCCTAAGTGTCCTGTGGGCTCTTACTGAAATACAGATTCCTGTTAAGCAGGCCTGGGGTGGACCCTGACGTTCTGTAGTTATAACACCAGCTCCCAAATGGCATTGGGGTGCTGGTCCAGGGACAGCTTTGAGTAATGGGACCTGTAAAGCTGATGCCCAGATAACAGGTTGAGACTTGATAACCCAGCGGCCTCCCAATCTCCAATTTCATCTCCTAACAATTCCTATCTTGTGTTTGACCTCTGGCAACACCGAACCAGCTGCCATCTTTCCATGAGTTCACCATTCTCCGCCTCTGCCTGGAAGGTTCTTTCCCTCTGCTTCACTGGCTCTTAGAAAACTTTTTCTTAAGCTCATAGTGAGGTGCCTGCCTCCGGGCTGCAAGCCTCTCTTCAGTGAGACCAGGAAACCCCATGTGTGTGTCTGGAATGCGCTTGTGTGGTTTGGACACCTCTGTGTCTCCTGAAGACTCTAAGCTCCTTCCCTGTCCTCGCCCATCAAGTCACCCCCACTTGAGTGTCTCTGGATCAGCTCTGCCCCCCCCAATAAAAGGGTCCACAGTAGGTGTGAAGTGAGTGATCATGATGGTCCTGATCATGATGCCTTGGGATAAGAGAATGAAGCAAGCAGAGAAGGTCAATAAGGATGACAGCATCAGCTTGTCACCTCAAGCTCAGCTATTTCTCTTTTTTCTCTGGCTGGCCTTCCACACTAGACTTTACGCCACCTAAGGACGGGGACAGTGGGTTCAGAACTCATGGAAGAACACTTTGTAAACAGTGAGAGCTTGAGGGATAACTTCTGGAGGAAAGTGGTGAAAAGATAATAGGGAAGCTGGAAACAGATTTAGAAGCTGTGTGTATCTCTTGGGAAGAAGGAGGCATCCACCGGAGAAATAACACCATTATAATAACAGGCAGAAAGGAATCTTTTATCAGCGGGGTTTGGACTACTGAAGAGAATGGCTACTGAAGGAGAAGCCAGTGCCCGGGGCTTCTCTGAGATGCAAAGAAAAAGAAAGGAGGTGGTATTATAAAGGCCAAAACAGTGAACTATCTCTTCCTGATAAGCTGGGGAGACAGGGCTGAAGGAGGATGGAAGACCTCAGGATTCTGTACCTTTCCTGCAGGAGGAGAGGGAGCAGGCTCAGGAATTCGCTTGTCATCTCGGCTGGAGTGGGCTTGAATGGGAGCGAGAGAGAGACGGAGAATAATGGGAACTGGTAGATCAATCAATCAGCAAATATTTATTGAGCAGCTACCCTGGCTGGCAGCTGGAGCGAGCTCAGCTGGAGGGAGGCACATTAGAAAATTGTCTATAAAAAGGTGGTTGTGGGGGAGAGGGAGAGATGTGTTCTTCTGGAACAGGATAGAACCAGCAAGGCTGCTTTGTTGTCTGGCTCAGGAGGTGGGCACCGTCCACATGGCAGCCGTTGTCATGAGCACCTCTTGGGGTTGTAGCCCACACAGACTTCAACCCACTGGCAAAGCTAGGATCCCTGGGGCAGAGACAAGTTCTGGGGAAGCCGTGACTAAGATGCGGCTTCTCATCTCCTTCCGTTATTCCTCAGGGCTCCGGACGATACTCCATCTACATCGCTAACTATGCCTATGGTGATGTGGGGCCTGATGCACTCATTGAAATGGACCCTGAGGCCAGTGACCTGTCCCGGGGGATCCTGGCACTCAGGGATGTGGCTGCTGAGGCAGGGGTCAGCAAGTACACAGGTATGCCGCGTTTGTGGAGGCTGTGAGCGGAGGGGCCGGGGGTGGGGTCCAGGGCCCTGCAGAACTGTGTCTAATTAATTCATCAGCAACCAGGAGGACAGAGAAGGTGTATAAACCCTGAGCAGGGATGAAGGCATCATCCCTTCCCACCATGTATGCTGCCCCTCCAAGGGGAGGTGAGATGCCTGGCAAGTGTGAGCTTGGGGGGCTGGGGGCACCATACAGCAGGCACAGGGGCTTGCCAAAGACTGGAATGAAAAGAACACCGTGTCATCCTGTCCCAGGAACCTCTTGGCCTCTCCCCTGCTATAACCCCAGTGATGAGTGAGCAGATTGCGTTGGAGAAAACTGACAGATCACAAGAACCGAGATTTAAAGCTTTCTTTATTGCCCAACAGCAGATGAAATTATTTACTTACACATAAGCAGCCAGGAATTGAGCGCTAAGTCCCTAAGCTTCGGCTGGGTCCCGTCTCGGATAACTGAGCTCAAAGAATTGCGTTCTTGTTCCAAACCCTCTCTGGCACTTTTTATGGAAGGTGCGCTCCCCCCTCAACTTTCTGGATGGGGGACCTATTGTCAGAGCCTCTGACAGGAGCTCTTTCTAGGGAAGGCTGTTTTTCTAATTCCAGCAGGGCTGCTGACTAAACTCTGATAATCTGCCAATAGGCTGTTGATGGCAGAGCCATCCAGTTCCTGTTTTGAGTGCCAAAAATCAGGAAGCCAGGGCTGTGCATAGCAACTCGGCCTTGTTCACACCCGCCCTGCAGTTGGGTGTTGAAATTCTCCTGTTAGCTAGCCTTCCCCGTACATCTGCTCCAAGTTACGCTACAGACACTACCAAAGCTGCAGCCAGCCTGAGCTCAAAGCTTGGAGGTGGAAAGTGGCATGGGAAGTCATGTGGGCATCACCCTTCCCCCAGATACTTGGCCAGTAGCAAATCTCCAAGTTCCACCCAGGAAAGGTTGTCCTGACCTGCTAGGAGTTGATGGTGCCCTCACCCCGCCAACTTGCCACCTCCATGAAAGAGATTAATGCCGACCTATCTGACAAAGTTTGTGGTCACAAATGACTAGACAGTAAAGTAGTTTGTGTGGCTCAAGCCCCATCAAAGTGCCCGGGAGCCCTGGGCATGAACGTGCCTCAGAAAGGCTGAGTGTCAGTAATAAACCATGTTTCCCTGGGAAGAAGAATAAACATGAGGCGCTTCAGCCTAGATTGGTACAGTCAATTTTTCTGAGTAAGCTCCCAGTTCTGTGTACTGGGCTGGCTTGGCAATTAAGTGCCTTGATCTTGCAGGAAGGGAGGGGTGCAGGCTGGGGGATGAAACACTTGAAAATGATGAGATGGAAGGGAGGCAAGGACTGGGAGAGTGCATTACACACAGAACGGAAGAATTCAGGAGGTTGGAGCATGAAGGGGGCATTGTTCACGCTGGCTGGGCTGGCACAGAACCCAGCAGGGAGAAGGGGGGCCGAGCAAAGACAGCTGAGGAACAGAGATGCTATGAGAGCCCCAGCCAACTGTGCCGGCCATTCTGGAAGGATAGGGCAACTCAAGGCGGGGCCAACAGCTTCTGTGGAGGCATGGAGGAGGCCAGGGCAGCTGGCATGCCCAGAGGACACATAAGAGCAGTTCTGCAGACTTCCAGAAGCCATTTGGCTGGCAAGAACCAATTTGGCCCACCAAGTTACTGTTCTGTCTGCCCGCCTTCCTCAGCCCCCCAACACTATTCTGCAACCCCCACTTGTCACTCGGTTAATGACACATGGACATCTGGCTGGAAAATGGCCCCAGAGTGCTCCCTTGAGCCCTGGGAATGAACCCCAAATGTAAGGGCCACTACGCTGAGCCCAGCCCAGTGGCTGAGACTATGGGCAGGTAGCCAGTGTTCATCGCCAGAACAGTGGAAGGGGTCTGAGAAGCCGGGAGGAGTGAGCAAGGCCTAAGCAGGCTGGAGAGAAACAAGTAGTGACCAGATGTGCTTCAGGGAACTGGGGCCTCTACAGCTAAGCCACACAGCCCCGATTTTCCGGGGCAGCCATGTGGCCTGGGAGGACCTCCCATTTGCCAAGGGATCAAACTAGGTCCAAATAGCAGAAAGGACTCACCCAAGGTCATTTAGGAGATTTATAGAAAACCAGCGCATGGGGCCCTATCTCCTGATGCTTAAACTAGCCACAAGCAGCTGGCCTTTCTAATGACCTCCAACTTGAGTATCCTGCTCCAGTCTGGTAAAGGGAAGGCCCCTCACCCACTGGGTTATGCATTGGCAGACAGGCGCTGAACTGTGTACCCAGGTTGTCAGGCTGAAGCAGCTGTCTGGCCTGGGGTGCTCAGGACAGCAGGCTGCAGTGACGAGGGCCAATGGCACACAAACCATGCACAGGTTGTTATGCTATGCAGGAGGGGGAGGGGAGATCTCTCCAGACACTATTGATTCTGGCATCGACTGCTACTCTGCTGGGTCACAGTGCCATCTAGTGGCTGAAATGCTGCTCTCAGGGGACTGAGAGGGCCCCTGGAGGGCATCTGAACCAGGGCTGCCAGGCCTGAGTAATAGCAGTGGAGAGCCTGCTGCCCCTTGCTGTGACTCCCTGAACACTCCAAGCCCTAACCTCTCCACCTACCAGAGACCTCTTGGAGCCAGGAAGTGCCGGGAGCTGAGGTGTGTGAGAACCTTGAAGAATGGGTTCCATCCTGTAGAAGGCTTGGCATAGGAGAGAGAAGTAGCAAAGTCCTGTGGTATGTCTCCAGGCACCTTCACCCAGCCAACTAGCAGAGAGGCTAAAGGGAGTAGGGTGCCATTTGCAGATCCCACCTGCACCATGCCTGCCTGCCTAGACAGCCATAGAAAACAATGACCTCTCCCAACATAGATTCTACCTTCACTGTGTTTTGGAGAACTAAAGAGCTCAGGGAGCCTGGCAGTGGTGGCGCACACCTTTAATCCCAGCACTCGGGAGGCAGAGCCAGGTGGATCTCTGTGAGTTCGAGGCCAGCCTGGTCTACAGAGTGAGTTCCAGGAAAGGTGCAAAGCTACACAGAGAAACCCTGTCTCGGAAAAAAAAAAAAAAAAAGAGCTCAAGGAATGCCTATGGTCTCACACACACTCACATCTGCCCAGTGGCTCTGACAGAGTGGCACCAGGGTCCTCTGCTGGGCATCTCCTGGGAGCCTCAAGCTAAACTCAGGAATGGAGCTGGGAGAGCCAGCCCACCTGTCGTGGAGGCATGAAGGCTGTGTCTTCAGGCCTGGATACCACTTAGGCACCTTCATCCCCTCCCCAGATAGAGTCCAGCTCTCTGTCACCCTTTCCTCTGCACACAGCCTCACCCAGGCCCTACCCTTTCCCCAGGACCTCTGCATTCAGGCCTCGCCCTTTGAGGGAGCATCTGCCTAGGCTGCAAGGTGGTGATTAAAGAAGCCTTAAAGGAAATTTGGAAAGAAAATGAAGGGGGATTTATGATGTTGGGTGGAGAGTTCTGCTGTTGGCTGGGAGCAGTGTGGAACAAAGCAGAGGGCAGATCTGATTTATAGGAAGTCATTATTGGAGGAGACGGAGAGGCCCAAAGCCCAGCTGAGCCCTTCTGGCAGATTCCCATCAGTAGGTTGGCTGGTGCCTCCGGGTGGGGGCTGAGGAGCCTCCCAGGTTCCCAGGTGGGTGCCAGCCTTCTAGCAGTGGCTCAGCCAGATCTAGCAGGTAGGACCAGGCAAGGCTAGAGTGACAGATACCTCAGCCAGGTCCAGGAGCCCCAGAGGGGTCCCCAAAGGAGTTCCCAAGGTTCAGGATACAGGAGGACCATTTCCCAGAGGTGTCGGGTGCATTTGATGGTTATCAGAGGAGTCTGTCCTTGTTTTGAAGTGACTAGATGTGTGATAGGCTAAAACTTTGATTTTTACATGAATTTTTCTCAGCTGTCTCCAGAGATTTTAAAGAGATGACACTGGCGGCCGCACCCCCGAGGTGCCAGTATAACCCCTTCCCTATTGAAAGGGGACCTGAGCAGGGAACCTGAGCAGAAGTGTCAGAGAAGCAAGCTGAGGAGAGAGCATGAGGGTTTGAGTTGGAACCCTAACACCTGCCAACTGTGATTGCTCCTACATAAGCCTCAGCTTGCTCACCTGGAAAATGGAGGGAATTGGGGGACATTGAAAAGGTATTAGCCAAAACAAACAACATTTTTGTTACATTGGACAAGTGTACTCAAGAGTCCTACTGTACACTCTGGTGACCATGGTTAATAACAATACATTGTATTCCTGCATGACACCAAGAAGATAGACTCTAAGTGTTCACAGAATTAAAATAATTCATATGTGAGATGCATATGTTAATTAGCTCATTTTAGTCATTTCATAGCATACACATTCTTCAAAACATGTTGTATGTGATAAACATATGCAATTTATTATTTCTCAGTTGAGAAAGTGGTGGTGATGGGACACGCCTCCAGGTGTCATGACACTTAGTGTGAGATGTGTGTGCCCGTCCCCAGCACACAGGACGGGGCCACCAGACTCTTCCCTCTAGTCCTTTACCCACTCTGGCCTCACGCAGCTTCTGCATGGCCCCTCTATGCTGGGTGGACACAGCAGGAAATGCTCTTCTTCCTACAGCCTCTGGTGGCCCATTTGGAAACCTTCAAGGGACCAGGGGTTGGAGAGACCTGAGCTGAGTGTCCTTGCCTGGCAGTGGTAGCTCCCACCCAGTCTCACAGTCCAGCCTTGCCTGGCATCAGCAGGCTGTCCCTATACCAACACAGCCTCAGCACTTCCATTTGGAATTA
>CABHPH010161206.1:0-42456 GCA_902168325.1 Peromyscus nudipes
GTTAACATTAAGCTTGTATCAACAAACAAAAATCCATATCAATGTCAAATATTTAAGATTAATAGTTGTTTTTTATTAAAGTCGATTCAATAATCTACCCTTTCATTCTATTATTTCTACATCCCCCCTTTTCATTTTGGAAGGAGACACCTGAATCTAATCTCAGCTTTTTTTCTTGACCTTTACCAATAACAACTAGTAACCAACCCCCTTAAACAATAATAAATATCCATAACCCATCTTTTGGGAAGGTAGGTGTAGTTTTCTATACTGCTTCCTGTTGTGCAGGGGAATTGACAAATTTTGGGGAACCTTAAGAAAATTGGATAATTGTTAAGTCTTGGCTGGTGTATGCTGTGAGGCTGCATCATCTTAGTCAGCAGCCTTGAAGCAGGTTTGGATGCTGAATCATCAGGGCTATTTTTATTGGTACCTGGTCCCCTTGCTCTAAAAATGCATAAACTTTTAAAGGTAACATGCATATCTGCATTAATACAAATATAGACTGTGCATGTACATAAGTCAGCCAAAGATTAATTTTTTTGTTATGTATTTGAGCAGGTAAAATACACATTATGTGTCTTGTTGTTCTTTTAGGTTTATTTGGTTTTTTTGTTTGTTTGGTTGTTTGATGGTTTGTTTGTTTGTTTGTTTGTTTGTTTTTGTCTGTAGTAAGGATTTTAGGGGATCTTCATCTATCAAACCTGATTTTCTTTAACCCAGAATGAAACCACAACCTCTCATTTCCTGTGAAAATAAAAACATAACCTCTCCCAAAGCAACATACCTTTTTTTTTTCCTTCAAGACAGGGTTTCTCTGTGTAGCTTTGTGCCTTTCCTGGAATTCACTCTGTAGCCCAGGATGGCCTCGAACTCACAGAGATCCACCTGGCTCTGCCTCCTAAGTGCTGGGATTAAAGGCGTGTGCCCCCCCCTCCCCGCCACCACCATCTGGCTTTTTTTCTTTTCTTTTCTTTTCCTTTTTTTTTTTTTTTTTACTGACAACATACCTTTTGATTTAAATTTTGAAGTCAAGATATTTTTAAATATATATACATATATACATATATATGTATATATGTTGGTTGAATCTAGCAGTTTTTATAATCCAGTGTCTCTTAGCAGCCATTGCTCCTTTTTCCGCAGTCAAAAAATTTAAAGACAAGACAATAACATACAGTAACCAGACTCTGTGTATTTTTCATATATATATATATATGTGACTATTTTATATTACTTTTCTCCTTTTTTAAGAACTTTATTATTTTAAAACTAAACTATATATTTTAATCTGGGACTGTATATTCTCATTCTCTTCTCTCTCCTAAGCCTTTGTACATTTTTAAATACACTGCAACCCATCTAGATTTTTCCATCTCAATCTATCTTTAAAGTGTATTTGCAATACTTTTTTCTTTTTGTCTGCATGAGCAATATTTAAACTGCTACATAACTTAGATCATGGTGTCTTGGCAGCTGGCTTCTCCCCCTTGGTTCCATGAGAGCCTAGTCTCTGGGTGGAGGTACTTTTACTGCATTAAATGTGGGAAGCTTTTGGATCCATGCCACCACCGAGTAGCATGCCATGCACTGCTCATAAACTCCACTTAAGTGTTTGGTAGCAGGGCCTCTGAAAAGGGCCATGCATTTTTTTGTTGCTAGTTCTGAGTCAGGAAGCCTTTTCTTAAAGGGGTTCCATGTCTGCTCACCGCCAGCAAACAGAGCCCACCTGAGAAAATGCTATTACCAAGAAGCTGTGCTTCGTTCTGTTTACTTTTGTGTTTAGAATTCTTTTCTTGTGTGTGTGTGTGTGTGTGTGTGTGTGTGTGTGTGTGTGTGTGTAAATTCTTGTTCTACGTTGGGTACCTTTTGTAGGTGGAGTTTTCCTGTCCCATCCATCTGAACCCAAAAAACCAACATCTGCTTCCCAAATAACTGACTCAGAGACAATATAAATTAAATACTCGGCCAATAGCTCAGGCTTGTTACTAACTAGCTCTTCGAACTTAACCCGTTTCTATTAATCTATGTGTTGCCTCATGGCTCATAGCTTTCACCTCTATCCCATTTTGTATGTTCTACTCATTCTCCATCTGGCTGGAGACTCTTCTGACTCTTCCTTTCCTCATCCATCTTTCTCAGTTTGGCTTTCCTGCCTAACTTTATCCTGTTCAGCTATTAGCCAGTCAGCTTGTTCATTAAACCAATCATAGTGACAAATATTCACACAGTGTACAGAAGGATTATTCCACAGCACACCCCTCATATTAATGCTAGACACGGCAGCTCAGTAGGAGGAAAAGGAACCCAAAATCAGGCAAAAGGTGAGACATAGACCCTGTTTCCACTGTTAGTAGTCCCACAATAATACCAAGATATAAAATTATAACATATATGCAGAGAACTAAGGTCAGACCCATACAAGATCCCCCTTTTTTTTTTTCACTCCAGTATCTAGGAGTCCTGATAAACCATTGTTAGTTGATTCTATGGGATATTTTTTCTATTATAAAGCACTTTTTATATTTATATTTATTTATTTTTATTTAAAAATATTCATTTTGCATCCCAACCATAGATCCCCCACCCTACCCCTCCTCCTGCTTCCCCACAGCCTCCCCCCACCGACCCACTATGCATCCTCTCCTCCTAAAGAGTAAGGCCTCCCGTGGGTGTCAGCAAAGCCTGGTTCATTCAGTTGGGGAAGGACCAAGCCCCTCCCTGCTGCATCAAGGCTGCTGTAAGAAATATATATATATGTATGTATGTATATTGGAGTCCTTGACCCCTCTGGCTTCTACATTCCTTCATTCCCCTCTCCAGCAGGATTCCCAGAACTCTGCCTAATGTTTGGCTGTAGGTCTCTGCATTTGCTCCCATCAGTTCCTGGGTGAAGCATATCTGATGACCATTATACTAGGTTCCAGTCTAGGAGTATAGCAGAATTCTATTAGGAATCATTACATTGACTTTTGTGGGGGTGGGAGTGGGGGATTGTTGTATTTGATTCTACCCCAGGTCAGTGGGCTTTCCTTACTCTGTTCCTGGGCCTCCAGGCAACATCAGGCATGGCATGGGTCTCAAGTTGGACCAGTCATTAGTTGGCCACTTGACAAGTTCTTTACCCCAGCACATCTTGCTAGGAGGATAAGTTGTATGTTGAAGGTTTTATGGCTGGCTTGGTGTCCCAATCCTTCCATTGGAAGTCTTGATTACAGATGATTGGCAGTTCAGGCTGCATATCTACATTACTATGAGTCTTTGCTAGGGTGAATCTTATGGATTCCATGGAATTTCCATTGCACTGGGTTTCTACATTGCCCCAGAAGTAGTTTGAATGAGAATGAGCCTCACATGTGTGTGTGTATATATTGAATATTTGAGCTACAGTTGGTGGAATTTTTGGAAGTATTAGGAGGTATGGCCTAGTAATAAGAGGCACATTACTGGGGACAGGCTTTGAGTTTTAAAACAAACAAACAAACAAACAAAAAAACAAAACAACACAACAACAACAACACCGAAAACCCACAGTCATTCCCACTTATCTCTCTCTGCCTTGTGATTGTGGACCAGGATATATGTTCTAAGCTCCTGTTCTAATTCCATTCTCCTGGCAATGTACGCCATGGATTCTTACCCTTCCTAATGGTAATCCATAAATTAAATGCTTTTATATGTTGCTTTGGTCATAGTGTTTTGTCATGGCAATAGAAAAGTAATACATATGAAAAATGTGTTGCTTCATCTCTACAGAACTCAGATATGTCATTGGGAAAAATGTAAATTATGCTGCTATTAAGAATAATATTGTCATGTTTGTCAAAGTCTTTTGCTGATTAGGAATTTTATAATGATAAAGTAGCAAATTTAATCACATACACTTGTGTTATAAGTACAATTATTCCTAGAAATATTCCTGAAAAAAACTAGTATTAAATGACTTAATTGAAGAGATTGGATGAATGGTTCAGTTTTTAAGAACATATATTGCTCTTGCAGAAGACCAGAGTTCATTTCCTACCACCCATATTGGGTTAATTACAACTACTATATAACTAGAGTGCCTGGGCTTCCAGTGTCCTCTTCTGGACTCCAGGGGTAACTGCACTCAAATATACATATACTCACATGCAGATGCACTCTTATACACATGATTAATAATAAAATAAAGCTTTTAAATATTTATGTGGATTATAATTATATAAGTAAATAGAGGCAGAAATATATTCAATTTCAGTTAGATATTTAACTGGTAAGCATTCAGCTTAACTACAGCAAAGCACAATTATTTTAATGATTCTAAAATAGAAATAAAATGGAATTTAAATATAATTAAGTGACTATTTTAAACAATAATAAAACAATGTTCAGTTTTTAAAACAAATAAGATTCAAATGAATTACCTAATTATAAAATCAAAGCTAACCCAAATTTAAAATAATGTATTTTATAATGCATTTGATAGTTATTTATCAACAAAAGCGAGATTAAAAATGCAGAGCAGTTGAGGCTGATAGAGATAATTAGGCATAGAAAATTTAGTAATCAGCTTGTTGCTACTGAATAAATAAAAGATGTGAAGAATTTTTAATAAACCCCATGGGACACGAGATTGCTAATTTTTAAATCAAATATAGCAGAAAACCTTTTAAACTGTGCACTTTTATCTCAGAGCCAAAGAATGTGCAGGTGTTAAATTGGCCACAAGAGGTTTACAGTAATGTTTCCTAAATGTGAAACAAATATACAAAAAAAAAAAAAAAAAAAAAAAAAAAAGTTGACTAAAATAAAGGTATTAAATCAGAGAGTGGCAAAGTTCATGAAAAAACATTCTATAATTTAGAGCAGTCATGCTGGGCTGTTAACATTTAATCTCACTTAATGCAAACTTCTCTGAATTTCAGTGAGAGCACTACAAATTTCATGATTGATGTTACAAAAACAAAAAATAATCTCTGACGCTGGTCAAAAGCAAAAAACCTTCTATGGTCAATTTTTTGCATCAGTCTCTGGTATTGTTTATCCATTAGACTGATAAGCATTCAATAGGTGAGCCTAGGTTGAAAATAAACTGCAAAAGTATTAAGCACTGATCCATCAACCAAATAGTTTTACTTAAATAAGTAAGTGCATACTATGTTGTGTGTAGGACATGATGAACTACAACTTTCAAACATCATTCATACCAACTACATTATATCCAAGTGAAGGAGGCCATGGTGTTGAATACTAAATGAATAAAATAATAAATGCTATGTTCCTCCTTCAGAAGGTCATAAATTTACAGTGTAATAGAAAACCATAAAAACTTCCCTAGCACCATGTTTTCCCCTATCCCCATGATGTCTCTCTCTATCAAGATATTTCTTTCATTCCTCTCCCACTCCGTTCCTGTTCTAGCTTGACCATACCATTCCCTGATGTTCTCATCCCCCATCCCCTACCCTCTATTGTCCCTCTGACCCTCAGTTTATTCAGGAGATCTCATCTATTTCCCCTTCCCAGGGTGATCCATGCACCCCTCTTAGGGTCCTCCTTGTTAGTTAGCTTCTCTGGAGATGTGGGTTATAATCTGGTTATCCTTTGCTTTACATCTAGTATCCACTTATGAGTGAGTACACACCATATTTGTCTTTCTGAGTCTGGATTACCTCACTCAAGATGATATTTTCTAGTTCTATCCATTTGCCTGCAAATTTCATGATGTCATTGTTTTTTACTGCTGAGTAATACTCCATTGCATATATGGACCACATATTCTTTATCCATTCTTTGGTTGGGGGTCATCTCCAGGAATCCACAAGGATGATCCCAGCTTAGATTACTAGCAATAGTGGATAGGGTGCCTGAGCTGGCTTACCCCGGTAATCAGATTGGTGAATTACCCTAACTGTCATCATAGAACCTTCATGCAGTAACTGATGGAAGCAGATGCAGAGATCCATAGCCAAGCACCAGGACAAGATCCAGGCGTCCAGTTGAACAGAGGGAAGAGACATTCTATGAGCAAGGGGCATCAAGATCATGATGGGGAAACCTTCAAACACAATCAGAACCAAAATAGTGGGAACTCATGGACTTTAGACCAACAGGCGTGGAGCCTTCATGGGAATGAACTAGTCCCTCTGCATAAGCAAACTTGGTCTAGTTACAGGTCCCCCTGGCAGTGGGATCAGAATCTATTCCTCATGCACGAGCTGACACTTTGGAGCCCACTATCTATGGTGGGACACCTTGCACAGCTTTGATGCAGGGGGAGGGGCTTGGACCTGCCTCAACTGAATGTAACAGGCTTGCTGACTCCCCAGGGAAGACCTTACTTTTTTGGAGGAGGAAATGGGGGATGGGTTGGGGGGAAGGCTGAGCAAGGAGGGAGGAGAGAAGAGAGGGAGATCTGTGGTTGTTTCATAAAATGAATAAAAAAATCTCTTAAGACAAAAACATAAACAAGAAAAAACTGAGGTGAGATGTCATATTTTTCAAATGGTTATTTGGAGATTTGTAAAAGTATATGGTAGAGAAATATCAAAAATGCAAAAAATATGTCTATGAATAAACCAGGTAAGATCAGAGTAGGCATATAGGTAAAACTATTAATTACACAAATTTTAAATTATGTCTTCAAATACATACATATTGTATATTTTTTTCTTTCTCCTAGTTGATTCTGGTTTCTACATAATATACAATGAGCAAGTTAGCAGCAATCATTTTATTTTAAGTTCTGGGTACTGATATGTGCAAGATCAAGATGCCCTCTTGGTGCAGTTTGAGAGCTGTCTGCCTTCCATATGCTCTCATGCAGCTCTAGTTAAATAGAACTCAATTTCCACCATGTTTTTATAAGAAACTAATTTTTCCATGATGTAGTGGGTAGCCATTCCAACCTTGATCTGGAAGTTCCAACCCCCATTGAGGCTTCAGTAACTGTCACGCCTACAAGGCGGGGCCAAGAGAGGGCCCTGAAGACCTGAGATCCAGATGTGCTGGCTCTCTTGGGGCCTGGACCCTAGATGCTGGAGGTAGACCAAACAGAGTTCTCCAGAGAACACCTCTGGACTGCGACATACCTTTCCCAGACCGTGCAACCTACCTATCCCTTCACTTGTAAGTTAAGCCACTAAATAAACCTCCCTTTTAACTACGTGGAGTGGCCTTAATAATTTCACCAATACCATGAGTAACTCTGATATCTGGCTTAGTCATCTCCCAATTAACATTTGCTGTGAATAGGTTATCAGCACAGGGATTTAAGAGAAGTCCAAACACTCAGGCCAAACTGTCACATTCTAATCTCTAAATCAATGTCTTGTCTGTAAAATAAAGTGCCCAAACTCCAAACATCTCTTGCAGCTTTACAGTCTATAATCTAAAATGTACAATCACATTTTAGAGACATACACATAGGTATACACAGTATATATTGAGCAGGTATCTGCATGAAACTCAGTGATGTTTCATACTTCAAATATTTCTCAGAAATTTCATAGGAGCACTTGCAAAGTTATGGGAGCCATAGGAAGTCACTGCAATAGCTAATTATTAAAGAAGAGTCATAGAGAAACTGAAGTGTGTGTGTGTGTGTGTGTGTGTGTGTGTGTGTGTGTGTGTGTGTGTATGTGTGTTCCTATTAAGAATCATACATATTCTTGTAAGAGAATTTTAGTAATCAGTATTCATTTCATTATATTTCTAAAAAGCACCATGATCATACCTTAGTGAATGGACATGACAGACTTCATTAATGCCCCCCTCCCAAATCTCTTTCTTATTCTCTAACATATTTTCTAATTAGCCACATTAATCTCTGAATTTTATGTTGGAATACTTCAGTGGCTTGGACTGTGGTAAAAGCAAATGTGAATTTATTTTATTTTTTTTAACGTTACAAAGTTTCACAGTATTCTTTATTGTCTAAACTCTGATACATCTGATACAACTAGATTTTCCCCACTCAAATGTCCACATTCCACAAAAAATGAATTTCTACTTAAAACATTGTTCAAAAATGAACAGTACATTTCAAAATTCTCTGAAACACTGATCAGCAAAGTTAATGTCAGAATAAAATTCTCACAGTGAGAAAAATCAGAGTTAGAAAAAAAATCCCCCTCTGTTTTCTGCTATTTTTTGGTCATAAGCGAAGGATTTTTAATCCAGTTTGAGTTGATTGAATCTAGTTTTCATTAGTGAAAAACTACATTTTTCCTCACTTCCTTACTTTCATTCGATCTATAGAATGTGGGGGAAAACACATTCGGAGTAATGCTGGATGATGGGAAAAAATGTCATTACAATGTAGAGGTTCTTGGACATGTAAATATTTCTTCACTATTAAAACTTTTAATTTCAAAGAATTAATAACATAATAACATAACTGTCATATTAAAAAGTATAGTTTGTAGAATTTTTAGTGGTTTTAATTTTTGAGCTTATTTTTTTGACTTTAATATTGCCAGCCTAAACTAAGCTGTTGAGTATATTTGAAATATGTATTTGCACACTTACTTGAACATATATATGTAATCTTATTTCTTATGTTTGTATTTCAATATTTATGGTTTTAAAGTCAGTTCTTTGGGGGTTGGGGATTTAACTCAGTGGTAGAGCGCTTGCCTAGCAAGTGCAAGGCCCTGGGTTCGGTCCTCAGATCTAGAAAAAAAAAGTCAATTCTTTGATATATTTTTAAAAACTATTTTATATATATATATATGTATACATATATATTAGTAATATTTTTCGTTACTTTAAATAGTATATAAAAGTGTTCCAGTACACAGGATACGTGAAAATGAGACACATCCTAATAAAATCATTTTCTTCTACAGAACATACATTGAAATTTTCATCCTTCTGAAGTTGAAGATAATGAGGACTTACCATTGCCTTCCACTGATCATCTGGACTTGCATGCTTCATACAGTTGACAACAGCCCATTACAAGCAAAGGATAGCAGTCACTTACTAAGAAGGATAGTGAATCTGACAAAAGATGATGGGAAAATGCTCCATCGCACCAAGCGTGGCTGGATGTGGAACCAGTTCTTCTTGTTAGAAGAGTACACAGGTACAGATACTCAGTATGTAGGAAAGGTAAGATTTTTTTTTATCTGGAAAATCCAGATGTTTAATGTGATATTAAATAAATAAATGAAAAAAATATATGTATATACACATATTTATATATACACGTATATATAAAGACTTTCATCCGCTAAATAAGAGACTGACTTAAATTATTTTTAAAAAGTGTGAATTAATACTTCATGTGTCATGTGACTAAAAAAAATATAGTTATCATATCCAGTAAAATTTATTAAAATACATCAATGTACTTTAGTAACCCTAGTTGATTAGGGTTCCTAATAGAATGAACTGTTTGAGAGATGAATTTGTAGTATGCTGCTTCCTACATCAGTCAAGATGGGTTCCTGTGTGACTGCCATCTAGGTAAGGAGTGGAGTAAAAACATAAAGAGAAAGAAGATACTACCTTTAGGAAGATGTACTGTAATGTCAATTTCAGCATCCTCAACAGTTGGCCATTAGCATTCAGGAGGAGAATTACTAGAGTGATAATACAACTCATTTTGGGGTCCTAGATTTGAGTTTTTCTTATTGTCTATCTCCTCTTTCCTTCCCCCTTAACGCATTTTATTGTTTTAGTTCACAGCATCTTAAAATTTTAGTAATAACATCTTTTTGACATTTCTTGCTACCTGTTTATTTTCTATAGCCTATCTTGTCTGCACTCTTTTATCTTTATAGGGTTCTCCTGATCTCTCTCATTGTTCATAACTTAAACACAATTCTCAGGCGTGATGACACCCTGAGAGTATCATCAGGAACGATTTGACATTCTGACAATCACAATCACGCACATGCCATACATTTATTCTTTATGCTTAATGTGCAAGTATTAAAGTTAATGGTCTGAGAACTGGCTCACTGACAACAGCAGACAAATAAATTAGAACAAGCAAAAAAAAAAAAGGAAAATAAAGAAATATAACTGATGGCACCAAATTATTCAATATCTTTCAAACCAGAAGAACATTTGTTCTGAGAAATTGTCAAAATCTTGTTCTACTTCATTTTGTGTGGGCCAATGTACTTTCTCAAATGCAATCTCTGTTAACTGAAGCCTATTATTTCCTTCTTTTTGAGATCTCTCTTTGGTGGCCACTTGGGTCACTTTTGTCCAGTGCAGTTCACTCAATCATTCTTTTCTTCCATCCTATTTCTCTTTAGATTAGTCATGTGGCATCCTTCTACATCCCTCATTTAACATCACTTTCACAGTCTAGTTAATAGGTATCATCAGGGCATTTCAAGTTCAACAAGCAAACGTTTGTGTCTAAGTACTTGAAATTGCTTTGTGATTCTTTTTGCCGGGGGCAGTATATAAAAGACTCAAAGTTGGGTCACAGGGTCTTACTGAAATGGTTCAACCTTGTAGTTTCACAGATGCAGGAAAATGGTCACAGAAAAGGGAGCTAGTTTTAATCCCATAACTATTGAAGCCCTTTTACCAGTATTTGTGATTTAACTTAAAATTGAAATGTTTCCTAAGTAATAATTATTAATTTCTAAATGACACAGTTTTTCAAATTGCTGCAATGAACAACCTAAGATATTAGTTACATTTCCTTTCCTTTCCTTTTTTTTTTTTTTGCTCATTGATCTTAAACAGTAGACTACAAGGTAACATGGAAAGCTATAATAATCACATTTCTGCCTAGGAAAGATTATCAATACAAAACTGTCTTTCATCCATTTGTAGTTTTCTACTGGAAACAATATATGAAAGGGAGAATTATTACAATAATATAAAACACCTATGTTCTTTTTAAAAATATGGGCTTCCTTTACTTTGTTGGTGCTTTTGTCTCACATATGCAATTATTGATCACATATTTTGATATTAAATGTCCTTCCAGCAGTTTTTAGGATTATTTATTCATCAAGTTCTCATTTATTATTACTTTAGCGGCTCTCCTGGCTGTTTATATAAGCAACTATTGGCATGTGCAAAAACCAATCAAATCCTTAGTTTTAAGCATTGTGAAATACTTGAATTCTCATAAAGATTTGACATTTTGAAGGTAAAATGGACTAAAGTACTATCACTCATATCCCCAATTAAATTTACAACTATTCTTTCAGAATCCAATGCATTGGCCATAATAAACCTGGTGAATGAACCCTTTGACATCTTCATCACACCCTAAAATGGGAAAAGGGCTAGTAAAATCTAGCAAACAGAGATTTTCATAGTTTTTCAAAAAGTAGATATCACCAGAAATAACAGAAAGTTAATTTACAGATAATATAAAATTATATAGTTAGAAATAACTATAAACGTCAAAATAAATCTAAGATTTCAGGTTGAATTTAAAGAAATATTTTTATGATGAACCAAATGAGAACAACAATATTTATTTAATTCACTATGCATATACACACATATAAACATGTGCTTTATAGGATTGAATCCTATATTGTTCAATAACTATACAAAACTCAGGAGTCATATAAAATTTCTAATCCTCACATATTTTTTCTAGATCAAATTATATTGCTGTTAAAATTTGTTTAATTCTAAAACTTTTGTAATATTCTGTTACCTCCTAATATGATCAGGAAAGGCAAGCAACACTCTGATAAAATTGTGCAGGTAGACAGATTAAATACCACCTGTAGAAGAAGAAAAAAATGAGAGAGAGACAGAGAGAAACAGAGACAGAGGCAGAGACAAAGAGACAGAGAAAGAGAGGTAGACAGACAGACTGATGGTGCTGAGCCTCTATTGCCCCAAATTCCAAACTGACACCTTTTCAAGGAGTGACTGGAAAATTAAGACACTGCTAAAAGTTCAAGTGCCAATCAATGAAGGGTGGAGTACAGATCTGGACTGAGCAGTTTGCTGCCATCCTTAGGATATATTAGTGGAATACTATGGATTAACATGACTTTATTTTAAAGGAGCACTGCTCCATTTTATTTACCTCATTAACCCTCTGTGTAATATAGGACTAAAGGCAGAAGTTTTGCAATTAAATCAATTCCTTTTCATTTAATAATAATGGAATTTGACATTTAGTTGGTCCTTTTTTAAAACTGGAACTATCAGTTATTATTACTACTGTTTTATTTAGTGAGGTAACTCTTTTGTTCTTTCTCACTCAAGATTACAAAGTAAAAAACTGATGCATTATCAACTCTATAATTAAAATAAAAATAGGTAATTGAATTTTTAGTCATTATAATTCCATTTAAGAAATTATTTAAAATAAGTCTCATAAGAATTATAACAGATGATTTTACTGTTTTGTTTACATGATAATAACATGTGTTTTATTTGATTATTTGTTTGCTTTCAGGGTGAGAAAGTGAAACCTAAGCTTCAATCATACTAAATAAATGATATAAAATTGGACTATATCCATAGGCCATGTTTAATTTTTTTATATTAGATATAGGCTCCATATAATCCTTGGTAATTATGAATCAACCATATACCAATTAACATTGATAATACTTGAGTAGATATCATTACATCCTTTTAATATCTGATTGTTGACCACATTTATTGATGAAGAGATATACAATTTTCAAATACAGCAGCATTAGTATTTTGGGTTGTTGTTGTTATTATTTTAAGAAAGCCTCCTGGATTCATTAAAACATTTGCATACTAAGCAAATTGACCATTAGATATTAAGTCAGTTCAAAGCAAAATATTTATTATTTGCTTGTTCTAAAATAAGGAACATGGGACATTTGAAATGCCATTATGTGACTTCCTGGGGAGACATCAACAAAACCCATAGACCACAGAGACAACAAGTAAGGCACTGAACATGGACCACAGAAGTGATTCTCCCTGTTTTTGGATTACTGAATCAGTTAGTGTGTTATGTTACAACCTTGTCTGTTATCAGGTGTAATATATAGTAGTATGGTTTACTTAAAGGTCATTGCATCACAGATAAGTCAACCTCAACATTGGAAAGGCCCATGAAAGCTACCTATCTGGAGCTCTTTGAGCATCATTCAGGCAGTTCAGGCACCCAGAGTAGCTTCACCCCGATGTTGCTGCTTGTGCAATCTTGGGAAGGGGGTCTTTCAAATCTTCTCATTTTTACTCACGTCATCATGAGTATAGTCACAGTATTCATAAAGAACATTTGACTGTCACTGTGCACTCCGGTTACAACAACGTTTTTGAAAAACAGAGGGGACACAGACCCAGATATAAAATTGATAAGAATTATGTTCATATTTATTTTTAAACTATGAAAATTTGTCTTCTCCACATTTACACATGCTCATATGTGTGCCAAACAATGATTTGTCCCCCAAAAATCTATAATGTATTTGTCAATAGTTCACTTTCTGTTGAGCTCTTAGAACATAGAAATTTTGATATAGAAATAACAAGAAAAAGTGAAATTAGAAAGAGAAATGGATTCTCAAATTCAACGAAGCTCACCTGGTGCACAGTTATGGTATGTTATAGTGATTTTTGGAACCTAAATAAAATACATTTATAAAGATTTTAGATTGTCATTATTTTGTACAGTACATGCAGCAGCTACCTGTGATTTATGAATCTACTTCATTCCAGAATTTTCTTCATAGCCCAGTCAATTAAAACTCAGAATACATGAGAAAAATATTATGCCTTCTGGCCAGCTCCTCCAGACAGCTTACACAGACTAGTTTCACACCACAGTCCAGAAAAATCACTTTCAAAATAGAGCTCTATTTTCTATCATGTACAACCAACACTGTCACTGCCCATTCAGCTTTACTACCTCAGTGTACCACTATCTCATAGCATGTAATTAGAACTACTTCTTCTCTAAAATGACCTGTAGCTAGAGTTTTCCTGTCTGGCCCACAGTCAGGACAAATCTCTCTTACCTGCCAGTCCCACGGCCGCTCAGACCCAACCAGGTAAACACAGAGACTTATATTGCTTATAAACTGTATGGCCTTGGCAGGCTTCTTGCTAACTGTTCTTATATCTTAAATTAATCCATTTCTATAAATCTATACATTGCCACGTGGCTTGTGGCTTACTGGCATTTTCACATGCTGTTTGTCATGGCGGCGGCTGGCAGTGTCTCCCTGCCTCAGCCTTCTACTTCCCAGAATTCTCCCCTCTGTTAGTCCCGCCTATACTCCCTGCCTGGCCACTGGCCAGTCAGTGTTTTATTTATTGACCAATCAGAGCAATTTGACATACAGACCATCCCACAGCAATGACCTCCATATATTCAATAGAGAAAACATTAAACTAACATTTATAAGTGAATTCTATATCAAATCATACTGAATTAAGATTTGCAGCTATTTCTTAATTTCTGAATTTAAAATTAATGAAGACTTATTTATTAATGTAGACTATTTATTACTCTCTTTATTTTGTATCCTGATGTCAGTTTCCCCTCCCTTCTCACTTCCCAGTCCCTTCCCCCCACTTCCTCTCTTCTGTACCCCATCCACCCCTCCTCCACTGTTTTTGTTCAGAAAAAGGCAGCCCCCCACCCATGGATATCAACCAGCTACAGTATATCAAGTTATAGCATTACTAATCACATCTTCTCCTATTAAGCCTGGACAAGGCAACCAACCCAGTAGGAGGAAAATTTCCCCAAAAGCAGGCAACAGAGTCAGAGACAACTCCTGCTCCCACTTGTCATTAGCAACCCCACAGAGGATCAAGCTCTACAACTGTAACCCCCATGCAGAGGCCTAGGTCTCTCTCACAGAGGCTTCCTGGTTGTCAGTTTAGTCTCTGTGAGCCCCTATGAGCCCAGGTTAGTAGATTCTGTGGGTTTTCTTTTGGCACCCTTGACCCCTATAGAAGAGTTTTTAATTTTTTTTGTGTGGTAATAAGTAACTGCAAAAGTGCTTTAAGTATGTTATAAAATATTGTCAGTATTTTCAACAAACTATATATGTAATTTTTCATAACACGTCTACTTCTTTTGGCTTCAGGCCTTTTAAACTATTTATGCTATGCCAATATTCTCTTCATCTTCTTCAAAGAATACAAGTGATAAGTCGTACTCGTTTATTACTTTAGTGGTTCAAAATCTTTAAAAAAAATAATGAAAGGGAGGGAGATAAGTAGAAAAAAAAAGATATGAAGTTAATTAGCAGAAGTAGCCATGTCTCTAGGTGTAGTTACATACAAAACGAGGGATGGGGATAGCATCTGTTTAGGCACAGGACAGCATTCACCATTGTTGTAGCCATGATGTAACATGGCATTTTCTTATAGAAAACCAGGCTTAGAAGAAGTTTTCAAATAATGCTAAGTTAAAATATTATAATCATACCACAGAAACAGATGAGGACATTTAAATGTTTGCTTCATTAATTTATACACTATGAACATAGACATTAATTTAACAGTGTTGATTTTCTACTTATTCTTTTTGTTCTTATTCTTTTTGAGATAACGTCTCATTATGTAGACCTGGGGGCTTTGGGATTTGAATTTTACTATGTAGAAAAGCTGGCCTCTAACTTACAGATCCTTCCTTCTCTCCCCAAGTACTGAGATTAATGGGATGCCACCACACTTGACAGAAATTTTAATTCATTCATTCATTCTGTATCTTTTCTTTATCAGTTAATGCTATGATTTCAATGTTTTATAAAATTAGAAAATCAAGACTGAAAATTACATGGCACATAAAATATCATCTAGTCTTCCTCTGCTGTTCATACACATATGTTTCTGTGATGGAAGTTTGCACTTGGTATGCAGAGTTTAATAGCAAATATCATTTTTATGCTTTGGAGAATTCTCACTGTTAAGTATCAACAATTTCTAGATTCTCTATATCAATCAACTACATTTCTGAAAAATTGTAACTCCTTTCTGCAAAGTCAATCATTTGCCCATGTAGGAAATTGTTAGATATTGTAGGTATTTACTTATAAGTTTGTTACTACATTTTGGTGTGAATTTTTAGTACTACATATCATCTGTATCCAGTCAATGCTGAAAAAGTCCTTTCAACAGAGTGAACAGGACACTGTTAACTCCTAGCCAAAGAAGTGAATAGATGAAGTCATCTGTATCCTAAATAACGTTTGTGACTACAATAAACTACCTGCCAAAATGCTATTTCAGGATAAAGGAGACATAATAAGCTGGGTGTTTAATTAATGTTACATTGCCTGATGTAACATTAGAGCTATTCTTTAAATTAATGATGCACGCCTGCTTGTTTAAGAACCAGGGTGCTTCATATTTTCAAGGAACAAAGGTATTTCTCCCAGATAGCCACAAATATTTGCTTTTCTCTTGTGCAAATATTTTGTAATCTGCACAGAGGAAAACTTATTGACCTGTATTAAGCATTACAGGTTTGCTTTGATGGTGTCCATGGAAACAGAGCTAGGAAAAGATTACAAAAATTCTCACCATGCTTTACATTGAGCTCATGAGGTAACTGATATGCAATAGTTATGTACATAGTGAGATACATGTACTGAATGCTAAATCAAATTCTCAGCTGACATTCGGAAGGATGCGATTATAATAAATTCACACTGTCAGAAGTAGACAGATTATTTCTTATTAAAATCAGAGGCACAGATACATATTTAAGAATGATTGAATGAATTAATTAATAATGAATAAATTAGTGAATGAATAATAGTTGACCAGGTTAACCAAAGATGAAGAATGCTTTCTGGTTCCTGTAGTAGAGACTAAATGCCAACTCAATATTTTGTAATACACGTATTTCTTTAAAAAACTTCTCACATGACTTTTATTTCATTAGTTTTAATATATAAAAAAATAAGGAACTACTGGTAACATTTCAAATTTTACTTTATTGAATATTTCATATATGCCTGAAAATAATTTGTGTGTCATACGTGTTTGGCAGCACACAATATTATACCATCTCAGAAAATGTTTCTATTAGTAGTTCAGAATTCCATGGTTATAATTTCTATATGTTCAATTTGATTCCAATTATTAATGGATAATGAGATACTTGTAAGCTCCACTTACTTGTTTTTCCTTTTTAGCTATTTGCAATTTTGATTCATGTTCATAGTTGTGATTAAACAATCTTTATCATTAGTGAAATAATATTTAAAATAACATTCAGTGGAAGGTTGTGAATCCAAGGTAGGTAGGTACATAGTAAGTGGCACTCTACATCCTCTTTCCAAAGCTGAAATCTACACTGACATCAAAATTATTATTTCCACAAGGCATCCTCTTTAGCATATTGATTACTGGCATTCCCACCACAGCAAGGCAGGTCTCAAACACTGATCATCTAGAAGGATCTTACTTGAGTCACTTCGCCTCATTCTAATTTACCCATAAATCTCTGAAGACGATTCTTGTGTGATTTATTCTTGTTCTAATTTAGCATTTAGCTTTTCAGTATAATTCTTTCTGATATGTTGATACACTGTTTTAAATGTGCAGCTCAGGATTAGTTTATCCTGTTTATATTTTAAAATATTTAATGTGTTCTGTTGGCTTATGCATTTTTGAAGTCTATAAATCTTTGACATTTCCTTGGTATAATTTTATTCATACATTCACAAATTTTCTTTGGTTTTGGTTTTCTGAAAACACTTTTATTTCACTTTCAATTTAAATAATATTTTCAGTAGACCTTAACATGACAGTTTCATTTTCTCATTAAAGATTTAAATTACCACTGCATATTACTGTTGATTCTATGCTATTAATAATGTCAGCTGTGATTCTTATTGTTGCTGTCCATATTTCTCTGCCTTCTTATAAGCGCTACAAATAAGTATTATTTTAAATAGTCTCACCTTGGTATGCAGATTGATTTTGTGTTTACTCTACTTGGAACCCAATAATCTGTGAATAGTACGGTATTACTGGAGCAGAAGTGTTATGTACCATGTGGAACATCACTGATTCATTTTTTTTCTTATTGTAATTTATTTTTACTGCAACTGAGTACTGGATGACCCCATGAGTTCTTAAAATGATGTTCTATGAAGTGGATTAGGAATATAAATATGCTTCAGAGAATATAGGTAGTAATTATTCTCATATTTTTTCTAGAAAATTTTCCTTTCTAATATCAAGATAGTAAGCACAGGTCAACATAGCTGGAATGTAGTAAGTTTAATCATTTAGCTACAATAGTTATTGGAGAACTTCATGTAAATTTATGTATTAAAATAAATTCCTATCTGCTATTTTTTAAATTCTACATACCTTTGGTAAATTATTCTTAGAATAATACAGCATAAGTTTGAAACCTCTGCTCTATATTTCTTTTTAAGATCATTAGTTATTCATATTCTCCATAACTTAAGATTAAGGTTTGAAATCAGCAAATGCTTGAAGACAATGCTTTCATTATTATATGATATTCCTCATACACTATGATAAAAATGATATAGACTAGGCAAAAGTAAATATATATGGACTTGACTTTTCTTTAAATTTACCAGTGTTCCTGGGAGATGTTATTTTTTTCCTATCAGTTTTTGAAATTAGCCAATATTTTATTAATACTTATTTAAATTAAACAAATAGTACCAATAACTACTACTTATTTTTATATACCATTTACTCGGGAGGGTCATGTACATTTGCAAGCATAAAACATCAAAAAAAGTATCGAATACTTTATTTTACTGCTCTGATTGTATGAAATGATTTCAGGGTGTTTGCACATATGCACAGGTCTTATAGTGTCATGCTGCTGGCTTGCTATCACACAGTTGTTGTATTGTAGTTCCACAGTCACTAGTAGAAATGTACTCGGTAGCATTTTCATTTTTGCATGGAGCAAACATCTACGTACCATCTGTGCTCTCTACATCTATGCTTGCTCTTCTGTCAAATATGCCCTCCGATATGAGGAAAAAACAAAACTGTGGATCACTTGTGACACAAAAAAATTGAAAAGGTTTCAATAATCAGTAGTTATATGAGTAAAGTCAATCACTGTTGAAGATGAAGAGGCAGACATCCTTCTAAGGGGCTGAAATGATGTCCTGTACCTTAGCAAAATAGGAGGAGGCATTGGGACAAAAAATATGATCAAGGCTTGCTTATTTCCCAACTCATCACTCGATTCCACTAAAGATGGAACTTTCTTTGTGTTCAGTTTGATAAGACCAAGGGAACAGAGAAAATGTCTTGAATTTCAGTGTGTAAAATATTCAGTTAAATCTTATCACAACTCTTTGTATCTCAGAATATACCAGGAGAAGAGGTTGAGGCAGAAGGATAATGAGACAGAAGGATAAGACTGCCCAAACTAAACTTTAAAATGAAACAAACTACCAAAAAGCAAAACAAAGCAAACAAATGAGCCACAGCACATGGTGGCACATGCATGTAACAGCAGTATTCAGGAAGATAAAACATACGATTTGTACAGTCCCTTTCATGCTGGGCTACATAGTTAGGTCTTGAGCAACTTTTCGCTGTGAGAGCTGGTCTCAGAATTACCACGAGTACAAAATCTGAAATATATTAACCCAAATACTACATTATGTTTTTTGGTATTTTAGCTCATTTTAAAAAGGCAGAAATTCATTGGAAACACTGTTGGAAACCCTCTCATTCATCCTCATACTAAAGCCAAAAATGAAATATAAACACAAATGAAAGAAAATCCATTGTAAGAAATACTTGTTAATACATGCATTCATAGAAACAGACTTGAAGGAGTAGTGTTCCTTCTTGTTGAAATAATTTGAAGGCTTTACAACTGGAAGGGCTAGAATTAATGCACAATATCGTATAAGTAAATGTTTGTGGTTAAATCCATAGTGCCAACTCTGTATCAGTAATTATTAAGGCTTATTCTTCTAGTGAAGAATATTTTAAATAAACGGCTGTAAAATAAAATATAAATCAAGAAGGGATGAGGGAAAATACAAGCTACTAAAGAAAATAATAGTACTGTGAACTCAAATACTTTCAAAATACTTCCAGGGCTAAACAGAGTACTGTGTTGTAGATCAGGTATTGCAATTGTACCCATAATTAAAGTTCTGAGTACCCAAAGCATATGATAATTAACTAAAGCCCTTGAAACTGAAAATAAACACATTTCAAAGCCTTAGCTATCAATTTTAAAAGCCCACTAATACTTAGTGTTCTGCTGTTACCTTAAAAGTAGATAAAAATCTGATTTATCTATTGCCATTCTCCAGTTACTCATCTTAAAATTAAGACTCTCATTTCAACTGCTCTTAGTGACTGTTGTCTCCTCCTGAAGATGAAGTGGAGGAGCAGCATACTTTTTCAATTTTGGGCCTTTTCCTACAAGTCTGGAGAAGCATTATTTTACTGTCATCCCAAATGGATACTGAACATCACCCAATAAAATACGGTACTGAAAAATGGCTAACAGATACCTCTGTTGACAATGTGGTTGCCTTGCAACCATGAAGATATAAGCTTGATTCCCAAGAACTCTTATAAAAAAAGGCAACTGTAGTTGAGTGTGCTTGCAGTACTAGAAAGTCAGAGACAGGTGTGTCCCTCATGATAGGTATCAGCCATCCTAGTCAAATTAATTACTTCCAGGCCATTAAGAAACTGTCTCAAACAACAACATGGACATAACCTAATGAGCAATATCAGAGACTGATCTCCTGTGTACACATGTGCATACACACACACACACACACACACACACACATACACACACAATACACTCAGACACATAAAAATATAATTTCAGAGGGAAACATTGTAAATTTATTATTGATGTCTTTTATTTTTGTTTCTTTTGTGTAGTTGATCTTGACCTTCTGATTACTATCCCTAAATTCTGTGTGGCTTAATGTGCATTGTTTCTCTAAGCAAACATTATTTCTGGGACCGTATATTTGATTCCGAATGGCTCCTGGTTACCCGGATTTTCCCCTCCCCTTATCTGATTGGCTTCCTACTCTACTGGCACAGGATTTTCTTCTTCAGAATGCATCATAGCTTTGGTCCCCTCTAACACCTCTAATGGGAAACTGCTTGGTTATCCGTATCTTTCTTTCTTCCCAAACTATGAGGAATATTTCACTATTATTCACAGTATACTACACCATGTTTACCATTACATTCCCACATATGCACAGTTCATATGTGTCTTTCACTTTGTTTTATGAGGGTAAAACGTTGTTGATATTAAAAGGGTCTCCAAGCAATGTTACAATCTATAAATAAGCATGTGATGAGTCATTCTCTGTGTACTCACACTGTATATATTTTATAGTACAATAGTACATTAGAGTTTTTATCTTAGCACAGCACAGAATATAAGAAGTATATATATATATGTATATATGTAAGATTATACAAATATATAAGAGTGTATATATATATATATATATATAATCTTGTGTGTGCATATTTAATGGTACTTATATTCAGGCTATGAAAAGAAAAAAATAATCTCCTTAGATTGTAGCAGGGATCTTAAAAGATCTTATTAATAAAATCAAACCCAGGCCAGTTATTGGGGTGAATGCTGGAAGATCAGAGAAGCAGAACAAGCCACAGCTACCTCACCTTGGCAGTTCCTCAGCTGATCTTGTTTTCTCAGACTGGAAGCTTCTGAGTCTTCATCCAAATGGCTCTCAGCTGAACTGCTGCTCAAAAGCCTAAAAGCTTAACCAGCCAAATGCTTCTAATTTCTGGTCCTCACTCCTTATGTATCTTTTTGCTTTCTGCCATCACTCTCTGGGATCAAAGGCTCATTTTTTGGGATTAAAGGTGTGTGTCTCCATGCCTGGCTGTTTCCAATGTGGCCTTGAACTCACAGAGATCCAGAGGGATTTCTGCCTCTGGAACGCTAGGATTAAAGGCATGTGCTACCACTGCCTATCCTCTATGTCTAATATTGTGGCTGTTCTCTTCTCTGACCCCAGATAAATTTAATAGCGTGCACAATATTTTGGGGAACCAATACCACCACATTAGATTTTTTTAAATACTCATAGCACAGTGAAGACATACACACCACACACACACACACACACACACACACACACACACACACCACGAAAGAGAAATAGACCAAAAAAGTTGTTAATATAAATAATATCAATACACAATGTAAAGGAATAAACTTTATGTGTAAATATCCTGAAATAAGTTCTATTGCAAAAAATGTACTTCCAATATGATGTTTGACTTAACTGCATCCATAATGCCCCATGACAGTGCTTCACTAGAAACATTTTCTTCTGGCTGTGAATATTATGTTTAATGAATTGTATGCACTGAGAACACAATGGATATTACTACCTAAAGCTAGCTCTACTTAACACATATTTCTTTAAAGTTGGAATGAAATAGTGGGAGTGGAAATACATTGCTATAGATAGATAACATTCTAAAGTGTTAAAATTGCCTGTTGAAAATGTGTTCAAGGCTACAACCTTTGTCTGCATTCGATGGGATATAATAAGAGCAATGAGTGATTCCTAATTTTGTCTCTTGTCATTTCGCTCCTGGTAATGTATGCTTCCTCTTGACCATGTTCACAGTGAGTAATGCTTGAATCAGAGAGAACACGTATTCTTCTCTGACTTTCTGGTCAAGGATAGAAATAGAGGCTCCCATTATAGCTTTGCATAAGGCAAGAGCAGGTTGAAAGGAGCAGAGTTAGCATTTACGGACTCTGAAGGATAAAAGGTAGCTGAAATGTGTGAACTGTGATAAGAGTGGCCTCTTCTGTGTCGGGAGCTTTTCTAATGCTTTTGTTGTTAGCCTTCTTTCCTGTTCTTTGGCTCACAAATGTAGATGAAGTGAAAATTTCTGTTGGCGTTCAATTTGAATTATATGTCAGCATCCACAACCATTCGTACTGCATTCTTTTGCAGACCTTTCAGTCACTGTGGGGCATGTAAGTGGCAAGAGAAAAAAATACATATTATTTATATTTATATAGATGTACATATAGGACAAGGTCATTTTTTGAAAGCATGTTTTATTATTTTTTTCATATAAATAAGGTGTCACTTAGGTATATATTCCAAAGTCCAATTAAAACAATGAAATAAAGTGTGACTATCAATGTACTTGACTCGGTAAATAGCTAGTTAAATCCACACTGTTTAAGAGCTTCTCATAATAGTCAATCATTGCTGTGATTGCTTGGGATAATGCACCTGAAAGCTTGAAGAATACACATCTATCATAATGGGGTAAGTTCTGGACTATTGGGAAGTATACATCAGATGGAATAACATTTTGTGTGCGAATGTGCAGGTTCAGTAAAGTGAGTTTAAGTTAAGTAATGTACTAGACAACCAGTCAATAAATTTACTAATGTTATTTGTATTATAAAACAAAATGAATTCCCATAATTTAATAATAGGCATGGAGGAAAGAAATTAAGTACTCAAAAAAATTGATATCAATAGCATATATTTTACAAGACTATAATAAATATGAGTAATATTTAATTTAGCAAAATTTTTATAAAAATAAAATAAATTAACACTTTATAAATTATCATTGTTTAATAATATCTAGTATGTATTTCTTTAATTATAAAAATGTAAATAAAAAATAAAATATATTCTTATCCCTCATGCTCATCTCCTTTGCTCCCTCCCAATTTACCCAGGAGATCTTATCTATTTCCCCATCCAAGGGCGATTAATGCATGTCCCTCTTATGGTCTTTTGTTACCTAGTTTCTCTGGGGTTGTGAATTGTAGCCTGGTTATCCTTTGCTTTACATCTCATATCCCCTTGTGAGTAAGTACAAACCATATTTGTCTTTCTCGGTCTGGGTTACCTCACAAAGGATGATTTTATCTAGTTGTATCCATTTGCCTGCCAATTTCACGATGTCATTGTTTTTTAACCACTGAGCAATACTCCATTGTGCAAATGTACCACATTTTCATGATCCATTCTTCAGTTGAGGGGGATCCATGTCGTTTCTAGGTTCTGGCTATTATGAAGAGAGGGAGCAGGGATTGTATGAGCAGGGGGAAGGGTCAAGATCATGATGAGGAAACCCACAAAGTCAGCTACCTGAGCTAGTGGGCGCTCATACATTCCGGACTGATGGCTAGGGAACCCGCAGGGTGGCCATTGTGTGGCTTGGTCTATTTGTGCGGCTCCTGGCGGTGGACCAGCGTTTATCCCTGCTGAATGAACTGGCTTTTGGGAGCCCATTCCCTATGCTGGGATACCTTGCTCAGCCTTGACGCAGGGGGAAGGGACTTGAGTCTGCCTCAATTTGATGTGTCAGATTTTCTTGACTTCCCAAAGGAGGCCTTACCCTCCCTGAGGAGTGGATTGGGGTGAGTGAGGAGGTGGAGGGTGAGCAGGAGGAGGGGAGGGGGATGGAAATGAAAATAAAATTCCAGTAAAAAATAAAGTAGATTACGTAAAATTAGATGCACTTGATATATCTTCTGTGTTGTAGTTTTGAGAGTAATTTACGTGAAATTTTCTTTTAAAATAGCATATTTAAATGTAGATCCAACTAATGAAATCAGAAAAATAAAAGAAAACTGGAAAATTCTCTATTTAAAAAGTATTGAAATATCTCTCACCATCGACTTTCTTTCCATGTTTAATTAATAACATCAGTTGTTGAATATTTGAAATAAAGCACTCTTTTCTTGGCCACTAAGAGATGACATATTTTGATTTCCTTTTCAATAATAATATTAAAGACAATAGTGAGTTGTAATTTTTCTCAAAAAGTGTTATGAAAATGAACAATTTGATTACTTTGAAAGAAAAAATCTGAAAACTATAGCGATAGATTAAAAAAAGTTAATACTCTGTGTAGTGATTATTCTGGTAGACTTTAATCAATAGATAAATTCATGGAAACACCTCAAGATGTGTGCACAAAAACTTTCATCATACATAAAAGATCAAAACTAGTGAGAAAACAAATGACATCTAAACACAAAATTCTTATATTTTATAATGATGAAGTTATTCACTGTGAAAATGGTCTACTGATTTCTAAATGATATGAGAAACTATCATAAATCATCTATTTAAAAATCAAATGGAGAAAGAAATGTGGACAACTTAATTTTAGTGACTAAAATATAAATGAATAATTGCTTAATTGAAACTTTTTTGTATATTAGAGTATGTGCTTCAGATAAGTGATGGAAAGTAGATTACATTTTATTTATTTTGCTCTATATATCTGAACTTTCTTAGTTCTTAAACTTATTTATAGGTTAGTGTGAAATTCTGATAAATGAATAATCATTGAATAATCTGGAAACCAGAGAGGCATCTTA
This sequence comes from Peromyscus nudipes, assembly GCA_902168325.1. Taxonomy (NCBI): domain Eukaryota; kingdom Metazoa; phylum Chordata; class Mammalia; order Rodentia; family Cricetidae; genus Peromyscus; species Peromyscus nudipes. The sequence goes on from CABHPH010161206.1 coordinate 25,292, forward strand.
ATTGTCTAATATGGTTTTTATAGGAAAGTAGAATAATAATATGGATATTTGTTTTATTTGATATGCTCAAAAATTATTAAACAATAGACAAATCACCTTCTGAAAGTTAGGTTGTTACCCATGCTGATTTACATATTAACTGAAGATCATAGCATACTTTCCAACCTCCCATATCTTTCATAAATTCTGACTTTAGTTAAAACTCTCAGTTATTCAATTGCAGTCTGTTAACAATAATACTTACCTTTTATTTCAAAATTTTACTCAGAAATGATCAATTCCAGAAAAACATTTCAAATCTTTTCTAGCCTTCTTCATTTCCCTAAATGCATTTGTATGTATGAATTAATAATAATGCACATTTATTCTCTTTAACACTGGGCATACCACTGAAATGTGGATCTCTTTAAATTAAATGTTGTCTTTGCATGAGTGTAGAAGTTTCACCCCTGCTGACTAGCATTCATGATACAATAAAGCATGCATACTGCTGGGGGAGAAAGTAATTATCAATATCAAATATCTTCAAGCCCTTCAATATACGATAGCAACCTTCGTGCATGATGTACTGGACAATGAGTAGCACAGGTGTTGTAGAAGTAACCAACCAATTTAATAACATTTAAGGGTACAGCTAATGAAATGAAACACATACTTGACACTCCTAAAGGAGTCAAGAACTTGAGATTCTATAGGTCCTAGGCCCAGGGAAAAACCTACTACTATCAGTCTGCTAAAGGAATATAACAATAAAATCACTCTCAATAACAATTGCTGGACCCATTGTTCAATGAACCACCAGCCCTCATCAGAGAAGCTGCTTGCAATAGATGGGAATTATCCAGAAATACACAACTGCTCAATGTCCAGATAGTGAGAGCCTTTGGAAAACCTAGTTCTAAATAGGGTGTCTTTATCAAACTCCTCACCTCAAGGATCAGGGTTCTATGTAGAAGAGAAGGAGGAAAATTTGTTTTGAGTCAAAGATAATGGGTGACTCTAACAATAAAGTATCTTCCACACAAAACTGGAATGAACCAAATATAAATTCACAGAGACTGTGCGAGCATCTACAAGCCTAGTACAAGGTTTAGCTCGATAAAATCCCAGAACTGATAAGGGGAAGTGGGCACTAAGTCCCACTCCTCAACAAAATACTATCTGCACTTGATTCTTAACAAGAGATGGACAATTGGTTTTCTTCAGTGGAGTGACACTGGCTATATCTCTTACACTCCAGGGCAAGCCCCATGTTCAGGAGTAGCTGACCACCACAAAATAGACTCAATGTTTGTGTGTGTGTGTGTGTGTGTGTGTGTGTGTGTGTGTGTGTGTATGTGTGTGTGTGTGCAGGTATCTGCAGATGTCATAAGAGAGCATTATATTATAATAACTCCAGTTACTGTGGAGTTATAGGTGGTTGTCTGTAGCCTTTTCTGCATAATGGAAACCTAACAAGAGTCCTTACAAGTGTTGCAAGTGTTTTTAAATGCTGTATAAATTCTCTAACTCCTCATAAAATCTTCAGAAAGCAAGCAAAGAAGTTATCCTTAGCTCATCCATAATATAATTCAGACTCACTGTTTCTTTGGTTTAATCTTAGTAGACCATGTCAAACTTTATGTAGTGTAAGTACAGTAAGGTAATAGGCATAAGATTGTGGAAATGTGTTATAAAAGAAATGGGTAGCTAATACATGGTAAATTGGGGCACTTTACAATTATTTAAATTTCAGTTAATTTTTAAAACTAAAATGGATGAACATATCAAAGTAATCAGGAGTAAACTTTTCATATAGTCAGTTTAATTATAAATAGAGCCAGGCAACCATTTAAAACAGAATAGTTGAGGACATTTGTTTAGTGATATTTTGTTTTCACTTACAGTAGATAATTGTTTATTATGATGAGAGTATAACAGTCCATTATAAATTATGGAAATTGTATCTCATGAAATCATACATGTCACAGTAAACACCTGACATTATGAAATTTTATCAGAATTACTGTAATTATAAATTTTATTTAGCTTTCTTTCAGACATAGTAATTTTACTCATTATTGTCACCACAGGAGGGCAGTGCAAAAATCCAGACACTGATGATCTAGTTTTCAAGACAGGGAAAACAAAGATGAAAATACCAAGAAGGAAGAATCTTAACATTTCCTAAATTCAAATAAAACTTAATAGCCAAATAGATTTGTTAATCTTAAAGAAAGCATGCAATGTGTTATTTGGAATTTATGTATTTATGGGAAGGAACAAAGCAAACTTATACCCAGTCAGAAAATCTTGAGTTACATGCCTTTCATGAATTTAATTTGAGACTGTTCATAGACAATGTAATTGATTTGTAATTAAACTGAAGGTTTATTATTTTTTCATTCTGTTATTTCTTTTTTCATTCTCTTGAATTAATTAATAAATAATCAATTACCAGGATAGGAAATAAGTAGACTTTTGGAGACACAAATTCAGGAATCATAATGTCCACCTCTAAGCCAGAGTAGGATGTGATAGGGTTGGGAGGCAGGCAAATAAGAATCAGTGAGAGACCATATCTCAAAAAGCAAAGGTAGAGAATGACTGAGTAGGACACCAGAAGTCAACTTCTGGCATCCATAAGCAGGCGTCCATGAACATGTGCACACACCCATACACAGAAGTTCATACACTACACAAATACTTATACCACAATATACATAACACAATACATACCTGCCTGTTGCAAGAGGCCATGAGTGTATACAGCAGGTGACAACTAGTGTTTAACAGGTGGACCCACCATATGAATAACTCTCTGTTGGGGAGTCCCACTAGGCAAAGGCCATGGGATCACTGGCTATGGAAACTGATTGTTCTCTTTCTATAAATACTTCCCTAATAAGAACAGCTGTGAGACTCTTCCCACAGCCTATTGGTAGTGTGTTTAACATCTTTTGGGCACACTCATAGGTGTGGATGATCAAGAAGATGATTTCTGCTTAATCTGTATAATTCTAATAATATTAGAATACTTTCCATAACTGATACAGGAAAGTAATGGTATTTTCAGTCAGAAAGACAACTAATTTTAGACTTCAGAACATATTCAAAACAAACTGGTTGCCCCTGGAAACAAAGAGACAAGGATGAATTCCAAGGTGTTGTTTTTTGCTGATATGAGGCAACTGTGGTAGACATACCCCTCTACAATAATTGACTTTATTCCCATTGTCCCAGCCTCAGTTTATGTTACAGGCTCAAGGTTCAGCCAACCAATTTTTTTTTTCTGTCTGTCTTGGAACCCTCACCAACTTAGAACTACATGCATGTCCAGTGTTACTCACTGGCCGGTCAATGTGACCCTTGTAGCCTGAGAGAAACCGTGTGACTTTTCTTGTTGTATAAGAATGGGTCGGGCCCTGAAAACGTAATATATAATTGTCCAGAGATTGCTGAGAGGAGTGGTGGTGTAGAGAGAGGCAGATGTGTAGAGCTATGTAAGAGCTGTGCAAGGTGTGTGTGTGTGTGTGTGTGTGTGTGTGTGTGTGTGTGTGCGTGTGTGCTGAGTGAAGGATGTAGTTGAATAGGCAAAGAACAGAGAGAGAAAGGGGAGAGATGAAGGAGAAGCATGAAAGAAGTGTGAGAGAGTGAACGAGTAAAAGAGAGAGAGGAAAGAGTGAGTGAATGATGTAGAGGTATGTGTGTGAGAGAGAGGGGGAAGAGAGAGAGAAAGACAGAGAAGGGAGCTGTGTGAAAGAGCTGCTGCTACATAGAGGAGCTGTGTAAAGGAACAGTTGAAAAAATATGTGAGAGAGTGTGAAAGAAATGTGTACAGTGCTGTATGGCGAGAGAGGTATAGCTGTGGCTATGTGGAGATTTGTAACTGTGTGGAGACAAGAAAGATGAAACTGTATAGGAAAGAGATGTAGAAGAGAAAAGTATGTAAAAGAAAGATGTGCAGCTGGGTGAAAATAGATATAACTAGAGATGTATAGCCATATAAGAGAGAGAGAGAGATGTATGTATGTAAAGAGAGATACGTAGCTATATGTAAAGAATGTAGCAGTGTGATGACAGATTCTCAGAGAGGATTATTTAAGATAAAGTAAAAGAGAATGTTACCATCAGACAGCATGTGTGTTTCCTTATTTTTCCCCATCAGAGAGACAGAAACTTATTTCTAAAGACCTACAGATAAAAAAGTTTCCTAAAGTGGCGCTACTCTGAGTTCTTCTATTTACTGCCCTGGAGCATTTCTGGGAGCTGGCCTTCCTGGACTGCATGATTCACAGGAAACAAACTCAGAGCTCCTTAAAAACCGGGGAAAATAGTGGGGGCATTCTTTACATTTGTGCATGTGTTTGTGTATATGGAAGGCCATCTAACGCCATGGACTTATTTTAAGCATGTGATTTTAAGAATTCCTTTGTATTTTGAAAATTAGTGTGTTGTTACTCTACTTCTAGATGAGAAAGTGTTGATAATCCATTGTAGAAATCCAGGTGGGCGAATGTGATCATTGCCCTCAGATAGTGCAAAATGAAGTAGTGTAAGGTAATTTGGTCTTTGAGGGTGCTAGCATCAGAAAGAGTTAACAGTTTCGGAGACTTCTGTTCCAAAGAAATGAGATTGCTATAAAGGAACAAGGTGGACCTTTTCTGAATATTGTACTCATTTATTATATCTTCTTTTGGCTTATATTCTAGCCATGATATCATCCAACATGATATAATTAATACAGATAGCAATGTTCTATTTATATCTTCAGCTAATAGCATTCTAAATGAAGTAAACCTCTTTCCTTGTATATAATCCAGTCTCAAATACATCTGTACAGAAATGGAGTAATGCAGTCACAAAGTTTTAAGCAGTTGATTTGGCATATCCATGAGCCAGTAAGGTATACACTGAAGTATCATATTTAAAAGTCAATGTCAAGTGTAATATGGAGACTAGATTGTGTAGCCAGAGTTTTTCATCATCCATCAAGACTGAGACAGCCTTAACATATAACTAACAATTAAAAAACATTTGTATAAAGTATGGATAAAGAAAAATAAAAAAAATAGGAATAGGGATTATTATTGAAGTTTTTTCAATAACTGTGTGACATCATAGTTGATTTTTAAGAATTCTTTTGAGATTATAATATAATCACATCATTTTACTCTTCCATTTAGTCCTATGCTCTCTTTCAAATTTATAGTTTCTTTTTCTTTAATTTCTTACCTATAGGTTTCTAAAAACATAAAAACTATAGTCCATATAATTTCTTGTATGTATTGTGAAGAAGGCATTCATTAAGGCAGCATTCATGATGAGATACAAAGGAAAAGTATTATGAATGCAATGTAACGTAGAGCAAGTCACACGTGTTTTATTTTGCTTTTTAAATATTTTTGAAATGTAATAAACAAATATAATAATAGTCATATTTTCAAATTTACTATGCAATAATTGATTCAAATTGTATAATGTCTCTATAAAAGTCAAATTATTGCCTCAATAAGTTTTCTTAAGAGGAGTATTTGATGCATTACTGAATATAAACTTTAATGCTTGCAATAAAAAATGAAGGAAAATGTTGCAGAATTATAAAAAAGCTTCCATAAATACTGAAGATCTTGGAATTACAGCGAAAGAAAGCTCAGAGCAGGGCATATGTTCTATGCTGATACTGCATAGACTATCAAGTCCACTGATGTGAAATATCCCGAATTATGTGTTCATTTAATTGATTTTAGTGGTTTTTTTTGCAACTTTGTATCATTCAAAATTGGACTTTCTTTACTTCTTAAATGTTGTTTTTATTCTTTAAGGAATGAGGTATTTTGGTTTAATTCAGTGAGATTTACACTAAAACAGCAAATTCATAGAGAATTACCTTTTAGCTTTGCCAGAATGTGTGTATGAGGTAATAATACTGCAAACATAATGAGAGAGAGAGAGAGAGAGAGAGAGAGAGAGAGAGAGAGAGAGAGAGAGAGAGAGAGAGGAGACAGAGGCAGAGAGAGTATGAAAGCAGTACTACTACATTGTATTATCTGATTAAGAAAAGATAAAAGATTGTATATCAGAGTTAAGAAAAATGACTGGAATTTATTAAAGAACTTGGTTCAAAAAATACTCTTTACCACTGGCTTTAAATACTGGCTTCTAACACACCATCTAGAGGGAAATGAAAAGCAGAAAGTAGTACAGAATATCCACGAAGCTTTCAAGATCATCATGGATTGTGAAATCCATGATTTCTTCATTCTTCTTTAGTACCCATCTAAGATATCAAAGAAATATGTACCACATCTGCTTTAGAAAATATTACTAGGTTATGTAACATCTCCATAACATCTCCATTTATATTAATAATTTATATTTCTTCCCTCCAAATATTCTCATGTACCCTTTCTTGTCCTCTTTCAAATTTAATTAAGAACATCTAAAACATATAATATTACTTATATGTATATGGTTTCATGGCTGCCCTTTCCATGTCAGATAACAAATTGGTGTGTCCTTTTTTTTTTAATTTGGGAAAGATGATTTCTTCTGTCTTCAGCATCCTTTAGTTGCCTGTATTTCTTCATGCATGCTTCAGGCCTCTTATGCTTTCCCCTGGCCATGTTAGATGTCTATTGTTGTCATTCTCTTTCAGGTTATAGTCAAGCAACCATTTTGGTTAAGATTTGCAGCCATTGCTTCTGATAGCCCTAGGATAAACAAATGCACAGCAAACTCTCTGTTCCTCTGGCTGTTACAATTCTCTGGTCCTTAGGTGCCTGATCCCTGAGCCTTAGGTGCAGGAGTTCTGTTACAGATGTATTCATGAGGGCTGGGATAGACAAGTCTGCATTTTTAATTGAAAATAAATTTTCACATAATATATTATGACCATGATTTCACATCCCCATCCTCTTCTATATCCCCACCACTATCCATCATATCCAACTCTATTCACTCTCTCTTAAAAAAAAAAAGAATTAAAGAAAGAAAAAAAGCACAAGAAACATATACAAACACACAAAAGCATACAAACACAAAATTGGAAGCCAGACTATATAAACAAAAGACCAGTCAGTTAAAAACATGCCCAAAGCAATCAATATGAGACAAAAAATCAACAAAACAACACGATTTTGTTTCCTGTATTTTTCATTGCTAAAAGCAAGCCAAAATATTTGATATTTGATTAAAGCACCAGAAATAGAAGCATACTTGCACTGTATGCATTGTTTGTTTTGATATATTTGTTCTTACCATGCTTACTAGAAGAGTTTATTGTGGTTATAGTCTTGTTTTTTAATTGGCTGTTTCACCTCCCCATCTTGCTTCTGTTTTGAAAGATCAATTGCATACCAGAACTGCAAGTTTCTAAGATGCGTTAATGTGGTCTCTATTATACTATGTGATATACTTCTGCAAATGTTTTTTTTTCCATATTATCATAAGAAGAAATTGATTTTAAAGAATTGTGTTTATCTGACTTTTTAACCACTTAAAATGGCAAATGCATGCAGAAATACCAAGAACGGGGAAAGATTTAAGGTGGCACATAATTTCAGAGTCTTGAGTCTATTGTTGAGAAGTTCCACTACTTTGGGTCTAAGGTCAGTCAGAACATCATGGAAAGGAAGTGAAAGAGAACAGTTGATCAGATCATAGCAATGGGGAGGACAGACAAAGAAGGCTGGGATAGAATGTAGTCTAATACCTTTATTGACCTATTCATAAGTTGCAGTCTACCACAGGGTAACAGCTCTCCCTGGGCTCCACACAATATGGAGGACTCCTGCCCCCATTGGGGGCTTCCTTCTCCCTGACTAGCCTTATCTTGAGGATGTCTCTAGGCCCTGATGCCTGACTTATCTCAAAAATAACCCTTGACACAGTTCCCTGCAAATGCCCTTCTCCTGCTGCCCACGTGGTAATTAAGTAACATGCTCTAGATATTTTTATATGGCTACGCTGCCATTTACCCAGCTATGTGATAGGAGCATGCCACCTAATGCAAATGAGGGTTTGCCTCAGCTACCACCCCAATCCTATACATCCCCTACAATCTGGAATAAAGTTGAGCTGTCTCACTGAAGTCATATCCTGGAAAGCTTTTTCCACTGTGTTCACAGACCATCCAAGGCTCTCTATCGTTGCTTCTGCCCCTTCATCCTCGTGAACTGGTGGTCAGTGGATCATGAGGAAAAGGGGTAACCCACACCCAGAAAACCACATTTACTTTGCATTATACATGTATTAGTGAATTAGTGAATTATTTTCCAGGCACTCTGACAAAAAGCCTTATAGCAATTGGAAGCAGCAAGGATTTATTTTGGCTCACGGTTGAGAAAAGAATGCTCCAAAATGGTTGTGAACGTATGTCAGCATGAGGTACCTGAATGAAAGCTATCCAAAGTCAAGAATGAGGAAGCCCTGGGCTCGACACAATATGGAGGACTCCTGCCCCCAGTAGAGTATTGTTCCATTGCCTTTTCCATGTTCTTTCATTCCCAACTCTAGATCTCATCATGTTTCTCTGGGGTTAATTGTGTGTCCTGTCATATTGAAGCTGAGGACACACGCATTTAAATAAACACTCCTGTGGAATCACTCTCATTCCACATTCTCAAAGACAAAGACTTCTTTTATTTTTTAAAAATAATTTAACTAAGTAAGTTATCAAATTATCCCCATTCTCATCTCTCCTGCCCCTTCTTCGTCCCCCTTACTACTATTCCTTCTCAACTTCAAGTACTCTTTTATTTTAACTAAATACACTTACTGCTGCCAGTATTGCAGAAGAACAGGGCCGTGTACTGGAACATAAGTAGTCCTTCAGAGAACATGTCCCCATAGTAAACTGATTCTCCCTCTCCAAGCAGCCATCACTTGCCAATAGCTCCTCAACTAAGGGTTGCCCCATGAGAAACTTCCCTGTCCATGGTGGAATGTTGTCTGGCTTGATCTTGAACAGATCTTGTGTCTACAGTCAGAGCCACTGGGCATTGTGTTGTGCATAAGCTCTTTAATGTCCACAAAACCCTGTTTGGAAGTAGTCATGCACTAACTTTGTCTCTTACAACCTTATCTTCTGTTCTTCTGTAGTGATTTCAGCCTTGGAAGGAAGAGATGTTTTAGAGATGTCCTGTTTGACATACAAATTATAAGTCCCATTTACTTATTCTTTTGTGTATGTATGTGGGTTCTTGCACACCATACCATGCATGTGAGATTAGAAGACAGCAATCTGGGTTTGGCTCTTTTTCTACACTGTGTCAATCTTGAGTATTGAAGTCAGGTTGTGTTTATTGTTGAGTCATCATGCAGGCTAAAATGGAACTGTTTTAACTTGAATAGAGTATTTCCTTGCTTGTAATTTGTACTCTATATTATTAAAATATTTATTTTTTATTTTCGAAATTGATGACAGGGATGTGTACTTTAGTGTGAATACATAATGTGGTACATGTAGGCCACATTGAGAGAAATTGGTATCTCAAATCTTTATTTTTTATTAATTTAATATTTTTTGGATTGTAAGATAATTGCACAATTTCTTCATTACCTTTGTTTCCTGCCAATTAATGTATTTTTCCAATGTTACATCTGTTCCATAATTCACAATGTAGACAGGAAAATTATGAGTAGTCCAACAGTGAATTTGGAGTTTTGGGCTTGTGATTTTTTCTGGAGTCAACCTGAGTAGTCATGGTGACCTTGAAACAGTCTTAAAATTCCATTTCCCATAGAAACTGGTATTCACTTATTGCTTATTTGTTAGTCTATATGGCATCTAATTAGAATATTATACATTAACCTTTTTATGCTAAATTCACATTACCCCAGAGAAAGGATATTCTACAAGAATGTACAAATGTACAAACATTTCTCTCATTCCATGGTGGTAACTTCATTTTCATGAATAAATGAATATCTCTTATCAACCAGCACCCCAAATTATCATTTCCTTACTTAAACACAGTCTTATAATCTCCAAATATTTTTTCTGATGACCAAATATTAACATATTTTCTATCTTGGGTTCCCATCAGTGATCAAGAAGCCCTTTAGGATCTAGGTCAGGCTAAGATGAGTTTGTGTTACAAAATAATGTCAGAAATAATGGGAGACCCCACCTTCAGTTTTTGAGCACGGAAACAAGGAACAACCTGCTAATGAATATGTGTTTGTGCAGAAGACTCATCCTGACATCTGGAATGCTGGTCCTTTGCACAGTAAATCATAACTGAGTCTCACTGTGTTGCTTTCCCCTGCCCAGGTGGTTCTCTGTCATTAGTTAAGACACAACCTGTATTGTCACTGTATTTGAAATGCTACATGGTGACTCAAATCTTTACTAGTGTTAGCACTGCCTTTTGAGTAATCTGTAACAAAAAACATGTTAAGTCTTTGAAACATGCTGGTGTCAGAAAAATCGAGAGGCCCCTGCTAAGGAGCAAGGAGTGATTAGTGCCAAAGTTACAGTCTGTGTTGGCTTTTGTCGCCGCTGGTTCTCATGTCTTCCAGCAGCTGCGTTCTAAGAGCTTTCTTGGACTGCTTGCACACCACTGCTTTAAATATTTTATTGGTTATTCCTGTTCCATTTCACTCAAATTCATATTTCAATCTGCTAATAGGAATTATATTTGCTGACTCAGAAGACTGTCTAAAGGGGAGCGAGTGGAAACAAATCTGCTACTGCAGTAATTTGTTTAAGCCTAGCTGTGATATATTGCTTAATTCCTGGCATTCTGTATTTCACAATGTTCTCCATCACACAGGACCCGAGGATTCCAAAACTCTATTAAATACGTTTGAATAGAAACTATAGCAAAATACCCCTGTGCCATGGGTAAATATCATACCCCATTCATACATAATAATTACCTAAAATTATGCAACAGATGAAAGTTACATAATCCTCAAAATATCATTAATCACATTTTTTCAAATCAGAGTAAACCCCAACTTACCAAATTATTAATTAGAGGATGTATCCTAGCAGATATCTTTGAAATATGTAAACACATTAATAGAACACCTTTGGCTTCAGGAGTCATTTGTTCTTGACTTTAAGTTACAATATACTTTCTCAGGCAAACAGCATGATTTTGCTGCACTGTGAGTACACCGGAACATTTTTTATGCAGCTACAGAATGAGGGGAAAGTTTGCTCTAAACTCTTTGGGGAGTTTTGTCATGGAGATTGTTTTCTGCCAGAAAATAAATACATACATACATACATACATACATACATACATACATAAATATGTAAATTGTTGCCATCTCTAATTGTCTTCACTTTTTATTCTACTGAGATTTTTTTTAATGCAGACTTTTCAACACCTTCAACCATATGCAACAGTAGTAATCCAAACTAATTACATTGTTTGCAAACAAGATACAAATTAATCAGACACCTTATGAAGTATTAGGATCATGATTAACTTTAGTTATTCAAGCAATCCTGGTTAAGTTGGCTCAGGGAGGGGTCTGAAATTCAGTGAAGTGCCCCAGACATTCCTTTCTTTGCTGAGAATTCTCTCTGGCCCAAGTTGAAATAGAATCCTTCTGTATGTATTATTATCTCTTACATACCTAGAAACACCGAGTGTGTGTGTGTGTGTGTGTGTGTGTGTGTGTGTGTGTGTATGTGTATATGTCTGTGGGTGTATTCACATATTTCTGGGGTACCTGTGTGTGCAAGCAAATATGTACAGATGTGTATATAGAAGCTAAGGGAAAACCTTGGGTGCTTCAAGCACTACTAGACTTGGTTTTAGAGACATGATCTCTTACTGACCTAGAGCTCAATCAAGGAGGCTACTGAGGGCAGCCAGAAAGCCAAAAGAGCCAACTGGTCTCCAATTCCACAGTGCTGGCACATAAAGTACTCAACATAATACCAGCTCTCCCCCTTTAACTTTCTTAATACTATTAAGAGTTTTGTCAAATACATTCAATCATATGCACCCACCCATTGTGCAACTCCTCTCCCTTCTGTAACCCCTCAAATTGGTCCCCACCCTTTTTAAGTTCACCAAGAACAGTTGGTTATGGACATACACTCTTGGGTGTGTGGGTTTCAATAGAGGGTGGTTAATCCAAGAGGGGTCACGTATTTAAAGAAAAGCGACTCATCCTCTTCCAAGGGCTATCAACTTCTAATAGCTTCTTATCTAGGAGTAGAATTTGAAGCCTGTTTTCTCTCTATTTCTCCATGTTGGTATGTTTCCTGGTCTAATCCTGTGCAGGTATTGGGTATGCTGTCTAAACAGCTGTGAATTCATATTTCCATCAAGTTACCATGTCTATAAGACAGTGTTTTCTGTAATCACCTGCCACTTAAGACTTTTACATGCTTCTTTTCTTTTTTGAACAAATAATCTCTGTTTGGGGAGGGGAATGTGTGCATAGATGTCCTATTTAGGGCTGAACATTACTCAAGTCTTTATTCTCTGTACCTTGACCAAGTGTGTGTCATGTGTTTCTGTGTTAATTATCATGTGCTACAAAAAGATGATTCTCTGATGAGGTTTGAGAAATGCATTAGTCTTAATTACAAGTCATTAAGAGTCACTTTAGGGGCTGGAGAGATGGCTCAGTGATTAAAATCACTGGCTCCTCTTCCAGAGGTCCTGAGTTCAATTCTCACCACCCACATAGACTCTCACAACCATTGGTGACTACAGTCATATGGGATCTGATGTCCACATCTGGTATTCATACAAGCAGACAAAACACATATGCGCGCACGCGCACGCACACACACACACACACACACACACACACACACACACATTTATACACACCTTCCCCTCCCAAAGCTGAGAGATTATTTATTGAGAGAGGACAGGAAGTATGTAAAAGCCTTAAGGGATGGGTTATTACAGGAAACACTGTCTTTGCACATGGTAGCCAGATGCAGATATGATTTCATAGCTCAAGACAGCATACACAAGACCTGCACAAGATCAGATGAGGAATCATTCCAACATGGAGAAATAGAGAGAAGATGGGCTTCAAATCCTACTCCTAGCTAAGAATTATTAGGGGTTGACAGCCTTTGAAAGAGGATGAGTCAGTTTTTCATATATACATATTTATATTATATAAATAAATCTTAAAAATCCATTTATAAAAAAACAGTTTAATACCATTTCCAAGATGATGAAGAAGAACAATATATTCTCCTATGGTTTATGATGTATCTAGCCACAGTTTCATAGGTCAGTAACAGTGCAGCTATGGATTCATCTTGTATAACAGGCTTGAAGTCCAATAAGAAAGAGTGATTAGTCCATGATATTCATACCACTAATGCACAAGTGAGCATGTATTATTGCCAGCCCAGTCATTGGTATGGCTTACAGCATTTACTACTGGGTAAAACTGCTGATTCCTTTTATCTTCTGGTGCTATGCACAGCATCTTTTATCACTATCAAAGCTAGCCAATAGGGATGAAACTTCCAAGTCAGTATCAGCTTGATTCCCCATATTCTTTGACACATATTTATTGTCTTTTCAGTAATATAATTTCATTTTGAAGTTCTTTATGGTAACTAAGAAAAGTGGCAATAGTCTGTAATGTTTAGGGCACTTATGGGACTACACTGACCAATAACTGCAAAAGAGGTACCCCATTTATGGTACTGTGTGATTTCTTAAATTACTATTATTATTATTATTATTACTTACCTTGAGGTATTTAATAAGGGCATTGTTGCTCCATTGTAAAGCAATTCCACTTAAACTCTCTTTATACAGTAGTATTTATTTATTTATTTATTTATTTATTTATTTATTTATTATCTATCTATTTATTTTATAGTAGTAGTTTTCCATATGAATTTTTGGAAGTATATTTAGTGTTAGCTATCTCTCCATATAAAACCTTGGTTATGAGAGTTCTAGAAGTGGAACTTTGGTCTGTCTGCTTCACACAAGTGTTTTAATGAGTGAGCTATCTCCAGGACTATTTCTTACACAGATAACCATGTATTTTTCCAGCAAATATAATAAATAACCCACAACATCTAGAAACTTAGAAACTTCAGTCTGAAAGCATAGTTGTCCCCAGTTTCTTGACTAAATGATTTATGCACAGAAAGCTACCTGCTTTTATAGTTTCTACAAATTTTCCTCCAGTAATAGATAAGAATGACTGGAAAACATGTTGCTTTCCCACTCTCTGGTCAAATTGAGAGAAGAGAGTACAGAAACAAGAAAAACAAAACTGAAGAAAAAAAAAACTAGATTTCTTTGTTAAGATGACAATTAATGGAGAATTACATAACGCTGATTATGAACAGAGAATATTTACAACAAACAGGCTTTCTTTCCCATTTACTGTAACTTGCAAGCTCTAGAACTAACTGAGAGTAATATGGGGGACTGCAAGGGATCAAGATAGTGTCCTTTGATTTAGTGGTAGGGAAAGTTTTACCCAAGCCCAGGCTCACTGACAGTTTATGCTTTTGATGTTATTGTCCTTTGAATTATATTGTCTTCTTAAATCATAATATATTGTGGTCAAATTAGTCCTTCTGCCAAGTCCTTCCAGATCCTCTCTCCATCCATATCCACCTAACTTTAAGTTCTTTTGCAAAATATAAAACAAAACAAAAAACAAAACACCCCCACACCAACTTTCACCAAATAGAAGCCCACAAAATCACTGCGGTGTCCATCCTATATTGGTCAACTACTCCTGAACATGAGGCCTGTCCTGGAGTGGTTGATAAATCCAGTGTCACTCTATTGGAGAAAACTGATCTCCCCTCTTCCAGCAGGTTCAGTTCAGTTGTTAACCTTTACCCTCGTAGATAGGTTTTCATTCACTCATTAATTTTAAAAACATATAACAAGATAAAATATAATAAGATAAAACAAATCTGTCACATCAAAGTTGGAACAGATAAACAGGAGGAAAAGAGTTCAAGAGAAAGCACAAGAATCAGATTCACTCCTTCTCACACCCAGGAATCCCATACAAACACTAAACTTGGAGCCATAATATATGTGCAGTGGACTTGGTTCAGACCCTGTGATGCTGCTCATTCTCTTGGGTGCTGTGGGATGTTCTGCATGGCAAATGTGTTGCTAATAAAACACTGATTGACCAGTGACTAGGCAGGAAGTATAGGCGGGACTAACAGAGAGAATTAAAAGAACAGGAAGGCGGAGGGAGTCACTGCCAGCCACCGCCAGGACAAGCAGCATGTAAAGATGCCGGTAAGCCACGAGCCATGTGGCAAGGTATAGATTTATAGAAATGGATTAATTTAAGATATAAGGACAGTTAGCAAGAAGCCTGCCACGGCCATACAGTTTGTCAGCAATATAAGTCTCTGTGTGTTTACTTGGTTGGGTCTGAGCGGCTGTGGGACTGGCAGGTGAAAGAGATTTATCCTGACTGTGGGCCAGGCAGGAAAACTCTAGCTACACTTGGGGGTTCATATGAGCTTTGCTAATGTTGATTTAGAGGCCCTTGTTTTCTTGGTGTCCTCCATCCCCTCTGGTTTTAGACTCTTTGTCTCTCCTCTTCCAAGGGTAGTGCTGAGCTCTGAGGGGAGTGATTGATGGAGCCATCCCATTGAGTGTTATGTGCTCCAAGTCTCTCACTGTCTGCATATTGTCAGGCTGTGGGTGTTTGCATTTGTTCCCATCTGCTGCAGGGGAAGCTTCTCTGATGATGGCCGAGCAAGGCACCGATCTGTGAGTATAGAGCAGCATATTATTAGGTATCATTTTATAAGGAACTTTTTTTAGACCACTGTTACTTGCTTTCATCCTAGGACCCTGGGCTATCTAGTCTCAGGTTCTTGGTCAGTGTGAGACATGTGTTCCATCTCATGCAATGAACTTTAAGTCAAGTTTAAAAAATGGTTTACATAATAAAAATAACAAAAACAAACTTAACTCACTCAATAGCAAGTATAGATGAAGCCCAGACTATCATAAGCATTATCAGAACACATATAAACCTATGATAAGGCAAAATCATCTAACAATGTCTCTTTAAGATAATGTTAAGAGCTAGTGGGATGGTTCAGCTGGTAAAGGCACTTGCTTTGCAAGCCTGATGACCCGAGTTCAATACTGGTATCCCTTTAATTGAAGAATAGCACTGGC
The DNA here is from genome assembly GCA_902168325.1 of Peromyscus nudipes. Classification (NCBI taxonomy): domain Eukaryota; kingdom Metazoa; phylum Chordata; class Mammalia; order Rodentia; family Cricetidae; genus Peromyscus; species Peromyscus nudipes. The sequence continues at coordinate 41,404 of CABHPH010161206.1, forward strand.
TTCCAAATGCTGTTCTTTGTGTATCTTAGCTCACACATTCCCATATTCTATTAAACACACACACACACACACACACACACACACACACACACACATAAATAAATAAATGAATAAATAAATAAAGTTAAAAGGATATTATTATAAAGTATGTTGTATATGGTGTGTAACTAGGTATTTCCTCTGCCTTGAAATAGTCCCTCCAGGAGAAAGGAATAGGTTACGTAACACTCAGAAGCAAAGGAAACATAAAGTTTTGGGGAAGCCCCTGAAAACAGATTCACAAAATAGCTACCAAAGATTATATAAACAGAAGCAAGGTACAGGGAGCTCCAAAGATAAATCCTCACCCATGCTGGTACGAGCTTTTGTGATGTAGATGCTTTGAGTCACCATTGTTCCTGTTAGCAACCATTTTTTCCCTTGCTCCTCTTGCTCACTGTTTCACTATGTATATTTCCGTTTGTTCTTAGTATTGAGCAGGGTTTGGTAAAGGTTGAAGTGCTTTATGGGACAAATTCATGTTGAACAATTGGAAATGGAGCTGGAATGCATTTTCTTCAAAACAAAATACAAATGACTAAAAACAAGGACATATCTTTGCAAAATACTGATGAATATGAATGTGCAATAATACAACAGTTTCAAAGGAAGAAAGAATAGTGAGTTTTCCTCTTAAGACAAAATAAAATATAAAGAGAAATCTTAATTCCCTCAAAAACAAAACAACAAAAATCCCTCTATAAAATCTAATCACCGATCGAAAAGACACAAATGAAATAAAGATATAACAAATTATATAGAAGATAGGAAATGATAAACAAATACACAAGGTCAAATAGAAATCAATGGACATTGAAAACATCTACATAAGAATATATATATATATATATGTATATACACAGACAGACAGATAGAGAGTGAAGACATAAACTGCCCTGGAAATTAGATAAAATACTTGAGAGCAAAGAAGAAATACCTGGAAAGTTGGTACATAGGATTCAGGGATGCTGATTGAAAGGATTCTGTGACTCAGAATAATCATAAATATGATTA
>CABHPH010161207.1:0-36261 GCA_902168325.1 Peromyscus nudipes
GTATTATTAGGCAAATGCAAGCCAACAGTGCACTGAGATATCTCGCAAGGTTTAAGATGGCCACTTTTAATATTTACAAATAAGTGTTAGTGAGGATGTGGAAAAACTCAAATCCTTGTGAGTTGATGGTGAGAACGAAATGTGGTACATCTGTTATGAAACCAATAAGAAGCTTAATATTAGAAGTGTCACCTCATCTAACGATCATATTTATATCCCTTAAAATTGAAGACAAGACCACCAAAGATATTTCCATTCTTGTGTTCATTGCAATATTATCCTCAAGAGGCAGAAAAACACTTGACATTTACAGAGAAAATGTGATCTATATACACAGTGTAGTATTACTCTGTCTGAAAGAAAGAAGTACTAGTTCATGCTATAAGTATGAACACAGAAGAAGCATGGTAATCACATGATCCAGCCATGGAAAAATAAATAATAGTATTATGCTTATCAGGGGTCTTTAAATGCACTGGACAAATAGATTCAGGAAATAGAACGCAGTTCAGGGTTGAGAGAGGGAAAAGGTTGGGGTGGCTGCTCAGTGGTGTCAAAGTTCAATCTTGCAACATGATACAATTGTAGAGCTCTGTTGTATAACAACATGCACACAGTTAGCAACAGTGAGCTGTGCACTTAAGCATTTGTTAGGAGGGAAAGTCTCTCATGATGCGGAAGGAAGTTCTGGTTCACCACAGGTGCTATTCAGAGGAGGAAAAAAAGATAGAAACTAATGTAGCTGCAGTCTAAAGGCACTTACTAGGAGCACTCTGGGCATTTGTATCACTACAATAAGATGCAGTGCTCCAAACCTCCTTTGTGCTGAGTCGGGAGCTGCATAGGCCAGTTCTGGGTCAAATGAGTGAAACAGTGCTTGATTCTAACATCAAGGCTGGGGTTTCTGCCAGAAATGAAAAGATCTCTGGGAATTCAGAAGAACTTAGCCCATGATGGAGAAATAGAATAAACCATCAACCACACAACCAAAAAAAAAAAACCACAAGAAATCTTCCACTATCTCTACTATTCACAAAGGCAGTAAAGTGGGTAAAATAAACCAACAACTGTCATTATTTCATAAACATTGAAAGAGAACATGGTACTTAACAGAGACAATTTGCTTAAGGGATTGCAGAAAGAAAGAATTAGGCTGTTCTGTGTAGCTAAGGTGGTACAACCTATTGCAGGCTTCAAGGAAAACACAACCAGGACTTGACAGGACCCGTTGTAAAGCGCAAGTCCTCTTAAGTGAACCTGGTAAATGGAGGGACCCTCTGAGTTAGCTAATTGTCTTTATCCAGAGAAGAAAGAACTCGGGTTCTTTGTCTTTTCTTGAATAGAGGAGGTATTGTATATGGATGAAAGGTACACAGGGAAGGTAGGCTCCTACCCTCCCATAGAGACTGGGGGATGGGTGTCAGTTCCTTTATGTTGAGAGGTGGATTTCAGGTTCTTGAGAAAGAAGCTTCTCATCAGAAAACTGACAAAAGGCTTCCTAGTTTTCTAAGGAATCTATAGAAAGTTCAAAGAGAAGAAAATGCATTCACATTAACAAACTGTTTAAAGCAACTGAAAAAAAGGGAGGGAAATGCTTGGCTCCATTTTCAACTCATATTACTGGTTTGTGCTGTCCTTTGGTAATTTCTTATCTCCAAAGCAATGTGAAAGAGTGAGGGGATCTGTGGGGTGACTTTCCTAGTTGAAGATGTTTTGGAGGTTCACATGCATGGCAGAGTAGGCATGAGCGACAGCCTTGGGGGACAATGGGCTGGCTTCAGAGGAACTATTATTCCAGCCACATAGGCTGTCAAGCTGGGTTCTGGAATGGAGGCTAACCTGATCTCTTCATCTCATCCATCGACTCCTACCTCCCTAAAGTAGACCTTTAGGATGTCATTGTTGTGTCATGAGCAAACACTTAGCTGTGATCAATTTTAGGTAATAAATAATAATTATTTGATGTGTAGGCAAGGATTTGTTTTAGGTGAGAACTTGGGCCTTTCTATCAACTTGTATCTTTTGGTGGATGTGTATTTTTGAAGTAACACGCTGTTTCTCTCCAAATGACTATATTTGAATATTATCTGAAGGCTCTCATCATAAATTATTTTTCCCCTAAAAGTTTAATTTCTTCCGCTGTTTCTTTCTAAATTCCTTCTAAATGTAAGCCGGGCAGTTTTCAGACCATGGCACCAGAGTCTCTTCTTTTGTTTAGCCAGTGAGAATAAGCCAGCCAGCATTTGAAATGAAGGCATACAGCGACCTTGCCCCCATCCTTCTCTGTCACGGGATACCCTGCCACCAGATCAGTTGCTCTGTAGCAGCAATTAACCCGGACCAAGTGATGATGGTAATAGCAGGTGCGGGTATCATAAGACAAGGTCAAGTTACATCAGCCCATCTACAAACTCTGCTGTCATCAAGCTTGGTTCTTGATTTTCCACACTCAAGTGAAGGTGAATGAGGCTGTGTTGGAATGTCCATGTCCATCACCAATGTGCAAAGCTCTGAGTGATCAGAACTTACTGGGAAAAGGATGGTATTTATTCCACCCCTGACCTGGTTTGAATTTCTTTATGTGAAACAACTATATATAAGAGTTAAAAGTATCCCTAACTACCTTATGCTATGGTGGATCAAACTTGCTTAGCAAAACATTTAAGTAATGAACAGGCATTTAGTTACCAATAGTATTAAAGACAATATTACAATTCTAAATTGGTTTAACTTTGGCATCAAGAAATATAATGATATTCTTTACATTATTTCCTGAGTGGATCCCTCCCACTCTGTTTTGTGTGCATAGTTTACCAAAATCTTATTTGTAATTTTTGGTTCTTTTCCATTAGTTCTCTTTCCTCAATTAAGTTTTATGATGCTATCCCTTAGGAAGATGTGAACAAATGTCTCCTCATCTTAGATATGGAACTAACTGCAGGCCAAAAAAAAGGATACCTTCAAAGCCCAACTTGGTGAACCAATGGGGTTTCATTAGTTTTATTTAAACAGGAGTATGGATGAGGAGTTACCTACAGGACCTTAAGTGACTCAAAGACAGATGCATCACAAAACCCACCTGCACATGAGTGATGGCTCACAAAAACTAGAAACTTGTAGTATATTGCACCACTTGAAGATAGCTCAATAGGTTGGCCAGTGTCTCCCACCAGTTCTTGCTGCTTATATAAACTTAGGTAGGAAGAGGCTTAGTGAATCTGGCCAGTTTCAGGGATTTCCTGAAGCGACTGAGTTGCTTATTTCCTGAGTCTGAATGAATTTTTCCACAGGATGGAATGTTTCATTTTGATTTCAAATATCCTCAGCTTTTAACAAGCTTCTAAAATGGGATGTTTTGGAGGGAATCACTATGTAATGAATACTAGTTGGTTCTTTTTAGTTGAGATACTTTTTACTTCCCATGTAGTTGAAGAGAAGTGTTTGCAAGCCATAGTCTCAACAAATATTTTTGCTTTTCTTTCATATTTGATTGGCCTGCCTGATAAAGGGAATAAAAATTAATACTTAATCAATGAAACATTAATCTGACAGTCCTCAGACAGGAAATACGGTGTGTGTAGCTCTTTCTCCATGTTGTGTATCACTAGATAGACCTTAAGTTTCCTAAGAAAGGATGTGTGTTTTTGGCATTCAGCTCTCATAGCAACTAATAAGGCGCCTACAACACTCCTTTTCCTATACAGATGCTGTATTTACTGGATGAATAAAAAGAATCCTGTCCAGCCCTTACAAAGAGAAAATTATTCCAAAATATTAAGAAAATTCTAATTATTGAGTGATCACTTGGAGCTTAAAAAGTCTGGTATCCTACTACATTGTTAGTGTAATGGAAGAGTTAGTTTCTCCTTCCACATTTCTATACCAGATGAATTAAAATCAGTATTCATGTAGCATTATTTTCTTAACCAGAGAGCAAAGTTGCATCTGTGGTCCTTTTGGCTTTCAGAACTTTTAAAAAAAACTAGCTTACCTGGTTTAAGAAAAATTAAATGAAAAGCGATTTTTCTAATGTCCCTTTAATGCCAATCATATAAAATGATAATTATTTTATTTATAATTATTTATTTTGTGTGTGTGCATGCATGTGGCACAGTGTTAGAAGTCAGAGAACAGCTTGCAGAAGTCGGTTCTCTCCTTCCATCCTGTGGGTTTCAAGAATCAAACTCAGATAATCAGGTTTGACAGCAAGTGTCTTAGCAACTGAGCCATCTCATCTACCCCACATGTAAACATTATTACATCATTATTAAGCTAAATGTTTTAAGCTAGATGATGTCTTAGTTACTTTAGTTACTTTCCTCTTGCCGGCATAAGACACTTGGATCAAGGAAATTCGTAGAAGAAAGAGTTTATTGGGGCCTTAGAGTTTCAGAGGATGACTCCATGACCATCATGGTATGGGACATTGCTGTGGCAGGCAGACATGATGCTGGACCAGTAGTTGAAAGCTTATACCTTGACCCATAAGCATGAGGTAGAGAGGAAGACACTGGCAGTGGCATAGGCTTTTGAAACCTCAAAGCCCACCCCTAGTGACACATCCCCTCCAACAAGGCCACACCTCCTAATCCTTCCCAAACAGTCCTACAAACTGGAGACCAAGCATTTAAACATATGAGTCTATGCGGGATATTCTCTTTCAAACCACAACAGATGACACAGATTAACATTAAATTGCCTCTCATTCTCTAGGAACTAATGCATAGGCATTACTGTCTGTGAGATATTCTTAATTTCTCAAGTGGATGTTGTACTGGCATGAGTAGAGCTGGGTCCTGTAATAGTAAATCAAGAAATTGTGCCGTTGGGGTAACTTTTCAGGTTAAAACTATTTCTAATGAATATTTAGGAACAAGAGTTACCTTTAGCTAGCCTGCTGTCTAGTACCATATGTTCTATTATAGTTCACCAATTTCGGAACTGGGGGCAGTTAACAAAATTAACTTTGTAAAATAAAATTTATTTCTAGGATTGGTTTTGATGCAGTCAGAATCCACAGACTTTAGTAGAAAATCCAATTTATATAACTCTGTAAGTTTAGACAAACACAGTAGATTTGTGGGTCAAATTTGGGATGCTGAATTCAGTCTCAAGCCGTTCAAGCCTCCATCTTTGAGTGTGTTCTTCCCTGTGAATATATTTCCTTGGTTTTAAATTTAATTCTCAAAGTTAACATACAAAATAATGGGTTTCACTATGACATTTCCCAATAGTTTCTCAGCCCCTCCTTGCTATGTTCCCTCATCCCTCCCCCTTCTTTTGGTGATCCCCTTCCTCCCACTGTGTGGCTCCTCTTGTGTTTTAGTGTCATGTGGATGTTCTTTGTTTAGTGTCCTGTGGATGTACTTTGAAGCCACGGTGGTCTTAACAACACCACTCAGCATCCTGAGGAGAGAGTGATGGTCAGTTTCAGCTACTATGTCATGCAGCCATATGAACAGTCACCATAAGCGTCCTCTTGGCAAGACACAGAGGTCTCAGGCAGTAATGAGGGAGCCATCTGTGACGAGGTCTGTCCTCTCAGAACTCTCAATGACCTCATCCCTAACCAGCCTCATGAAGAAACCTTTAAAGAGACCACTGAGCCAAAATTCCCCATCTGAGATGCTGCTGAACAGAAACAGAAAAATTGTAAATGTTTATCATTATGAGATGCTAAGTGAGTGTAAAACTAGGTCTTTTGTCACAATCAATAACTAATTCAGAGCCAAAGCACATGTGTGCATGTATGTGGGATGCATGTACACTCACATGTGCACATGCATGTGTGTGTGTGTGCATGTATATGTTCATGTGCATGTGATTGCATGTGTGTGGGCACGTGTGTGCGTGCGTGCATGCGTGCATGTGTGCGTGCGTGTGTGCGTGCGTGCATGTGCGTGCGTGCGTGTGTGTGTGTGTGTGTGTGTGTGTGTGTGTGTGTTCTCTTGTTCTCTGGGTATCTAATGCTTAGCTGCCATATTGGTGGGTAATGTGGTAGCACTGGGTGAGTCACCAGTAACAGAAATAGTAAAAAGAAATGTATTGAAACACAAGTTACCATTCAGAAAGTGCCTCTGAAGAAGGGGAAGTAATAGCCTTAAATTTAATATAAATGATGCTTTTAGTTCATCCTCCATACTGCAATGACTCACAGACAAATAAATACCTAGGAAGGCACATAAAACATTTGGTATGGGAAAATGTTGCAAAGTCATAAAGGACTTGGAAGAAGCTTCATGGCTGCTCTCTTTCCTCACTAAAAGGGTAAGATTTTATAAGACGTTTATGTACCCATAAAAATCAGTGTAAAGCAGGAGCCTAGTTCAGAGCCATCACTGAATACAGGACAGTAGTCTGAAGTCTCAGCCTTCTATAGCTTCTAAATTGTGAAAATAGTTCAAAACGTTCTGAAATCCCACTGACCTTATGAAAAGCCTTTCTTAGGTTACAGAGTTGTTGCCTGTCCTAATTAGCTTAAAGCTGTCAACATGCTGCAGCCTAGAAATCACCTGAGAGGAGAGCTTCGGGTGAGGCAATTCTTAGATCAGACCAATCTGTCTGTATGTCTGTAAGGGATTGTCTTTATCGTCAGATTGACATATAAGTGCCCGGGAACTGTGGGTGGCACCAGTTTCTGTGCAAGTGGTCCTGAGCTACACATTGAAGGTGTCTTAGTTAGGGCCTCTATTGCTATGAAGAGATACCATGACCACAGCAACTCTTATAAAGGAAAACATTGAATTGGAATGGCTTACATTTTCAGAGGTTTAGTCCATTATCATCATGGTGTGATATGTTGGCATGCAGGCAAACATGGTGCTAGAGAAGTAGCTGAGATTCCTGTTTCTTGATTTGTAGGCAACAGGAAGTGATCTGTCTCACTGGGAGTAGCTTGAGCATAAGAGACCTCAAGGCCTGCCTGCACAGTGACACACTTCCTCCAACAAGGCCACACCTATACTCCACCAAGGCCACACCTCCTAAAAGTGCCACTGCCTATGAGCTTGTGGGGGTTAATTACATTTAAATTACCAAAGAAGGCATCTGAACATGATTTTACACAGAATCCTCAAGCAACATGCTCCATGCCTTCTGCTGTATTTCCTTGACTGCCAGTGAGTTATCTGGTTAAAGGTAATTCTCTGTGGAACAGCAAGCAGGTCTGCCTTCTGGTTCCCACCCTGACTTCATTCAACCATGTCAAGTGACCTGGAAGTGTAAGCCAAATAATGATTTTCCTCCCTTAATTTGCTTTTGTTATTGTACACAGCAACAAAAGAAAGGTAGAACATTCATTACCATATAACAAAAAGACCATGGGGGCATGACAGACATGGAACTGAATTCTGACTGCATTTGATGAGCTGTGTGTCATCCTGGATAAGTCTCATTCCTTCGTTTTCTTGATTAAAAAGCACTCATTATAGTTCTGACTTCATAACATTTCCAGGAAAATCAAGTGAGGTATTCTTTGGGAAGCATTAGGCCAAGCATGCTGCAAATGAGCATTATATGGAAGCCGTTGTCACTTTGGTTACTTTGCTACCATTTGAAGTCTTGTTAGTGACTGAAAACTTTTCTACACTTTTTTCAAAACATAGCCAAATAGAAGGACAAACAACTCCCATCAAATTTCCATTGATCTTCCACTCCATGCTTCTTTTGCTCACCATTTTAATTCCTTCTGTATATTCCATTACTTGTCAGGCATGAAACAAAGGGATTATAAACATTTGTCCATATTTGTACCCTTACCTTATAAAAAGCTATCAGAAAATAATGGACAAATCATTTTAACTGAATTTTAAGACAAAATTTATCTATCTTTTGAATCTATGAGACATTTATTAGTATATGTACAAGTATAAATGATTTTTACCCTTATCTAGTGATGTGTTATGTTCATGTCACTTATGATAAAGGGGTAGAAGTTTTCAAAGGTTAAGTCATATTTAATGAGATTATGACATGTATAAGATTTTGAAATAATTTTGAGTGAAACATTTAATTGGAGTTTTTCAGACATGTTTTCAAGGTCATAAGAAGGTAATGATAAAATTCTATTAACATTGAGATCTTCTTTTACCTCAAAGATCAGCTGGGCCAAACTCTGTGTGATATTTGCCCTCAATTTAAGTTCTGGCTGTCAATCTTTCAGAGTGCAATTTGCTTATCTTCCTGTCTTATGGCAGAGCCAAAAATTCTGGATTCACCAGTAAATTTATACATTTTGGTGCTGGTATCTTTCACTCTGCTCCAAACTCAGGGAAGATGGAGATACATATTGTTTACTCTGTCATGCTATACTCAGCTTTCCACACAATGCTCAGCAAAGGCTTGTCAGAGCTTGAATAGTCTTGAATATGTTCATAGACTGGCTTTCACTGATTTATTTTTATGTGGGCTACAATACTAGTGATGCATATTTTCAAACATCTCCTTCCTATAGGTTCTTATAACTATGTACAACTATACATGAATAGTTACACATAATTAAATGTATAAAGCTACAACTATGTGTATTTCAGTTGTTATAGGTTATATATTCATGCAAATTTTAATAAGCTTTCATCTTAAGACTTGGAAGCAGAAATCATTAAAGGCATTAGACTCAGTCTTAAAGAATGGTGGCAGTTTGTGTGAAGGAAGGATTAGTGTAGATAGAATTTTGAAATTGCTCGGTCCATCATTGAATCTATTCCTGAGTAGCACAAAGTAGGAGTTGTATACTCAATACACCTGCAAGGAATTTTGTCTTGTCTACGACAGTATCTCTGAGATTTACAGTAGTGTCAAGCCTGCAGAATAACTTGCTACATAGTTGTGGAGTATATTGTCTAGCTGATACAGATGAATCAATAAGCAAAAGACAGTCAGTCACTTTTTCCTGTATTACCTCCTATTATCTCATCAAGGTCATCTCTGGGTTAGAGAAAGTCATATGTCCCAATAACATAGGAAGAAAAATCAAGTCTAGAACAAATTATTAGTAACCTATGCATACATGTAAAAGTTGAATGCACTAATTGCTTACTAATAACTAGTTACCCAGTTAGGAGATAAATGGCATCTCTTCAGGGTAGTAGAGATTGGTTACCAACATAGAGAGAAGATATTTAAAGGCAGTGCTTATTATACATAAAGAAAATCTCAAAGGAAGGCAACAGTTTTCTCACACAAATGGCTTTAGACAATGTGTTTGTTTTCAGAAAAGGTTAAGGTTAATCACAGGCTTTCATGTACATTGCAATGATATAGATCATTTTGACAGGGCCGTTATGAGGTATGCAAATCAAAATTGTCTAGCAAATGGCATTTGCAAAAGATGATGAGACTCCAAGGCTCATGCTCCCTACATACCCAAAGCCCTTTCTGTTACCTGCTCCCAAGGTAAGGAGCAATTTAACTTTTTACCTGGCCTACATCCAAATTGTTGAAAATTTGAGTATGTGTTACTTTTTTTCAAGTTAAGTATTTTGCATACACAATTGTCTTAAAATGTACAAGAACTAACTTGACCTATGAGTGAAACACTTGTTCTCTGTCTTGGCAAATGTTATTGTCAACTCTCTTTTAGAATCATCTAAGAGCTATCCCTGTGAGATATGTCTGTGAAGGGTGTCTAGAGATTGACTACGGCAGAAAGTCCTACCCTAAGTGTGGATGGGGTGCCTGGGCTGCATAAAAGGAGGAAAAGGAACAGGAAAGTCCAATGAGCACCTCCATTCATCTCTCTGCTTCCAGACTGCACAGCACTATGACCAGCTACTTCATGCTCCCAACGCCCTGACTTCCCACCATGTTGGGCCACATCACCTCGAACAATGAACTCAGATCAGCCTTTCCTGCTTTAAGTCACTTTTGTTAGGTGTTGTGTGACAACAAAGAAAATGTGACTAAATATTCTTTATCATTGTGACATAACTCAGTGACATCAAATGTAGTATTTTATCTTATTAATAACTAAGAGAATAATTCACATCTAAGAATGAGCTTTGAACTACTGAAGTAAGGTTGAAACATATTTTTCATGGAAACAGGAATATGCCTCAGTTAACAAGTGTCCCATCACTTGCTCAGCACCTCTTTGATTTCAGTCACAGAGTTGATTCTGACTGGCAGTGTGCTGGGCGTCCTTCTGTGGTTCGTAATTTCTTTTAAGTAAAGTGCATCTTCCTATATGCATAATTCTACATATTCATTGTTAAACTTTAACATCATTGACGAATTTTACATGGTGGTTCTTACACGTAAAGCATTGAGAATTTCCTTTACATTTATATTTTAAAAAGTAACACTTTTTTTGCCCTAGTGGCCCTTGCTTTGCCCTTTTAAAATCAATGTTTTTCATATGTAATGTCTGAATCTCATTTTTAAAAAATATGCATATTAATAATATCTGATCCATAAGACTCTTCTGACAGTAGTAAATACAAAGCACTTAAGACAATGATGCTAGTAATTACTCTAACTGGTGTTAATTGCTATTGTACCATGTTAATACCATTTAAAAAAGACCTCAGTAGACATTATTTCCTTTGTTCTTTAGTTCCACAAGTCTGATCTTTTCTCTTAGGCTGGGCTTCTTGGGAGTTCCAGGAAGCCTGCTAAATGCACTTACTCATTTATGACTTACACATGGACAGATTTCATTTAGATAGCTCCAAGACTAGACAAAACAGTCAGAACATGAACATAGTTTCAATCCAGTGTTATGAACCTTAAAAACATCAGATCTATTTCTGGAATATACTGTCAGATACAAGATGGAGCCTTTTAGAAAGAAAATAAATGAAGGAAAATTTTCAAAATTAAATACACAGTCAATTCCGCACCTCCTTTTCTTCAAAATATTTAAGAGAATGCAGACATTATAAGAGCAACATTTTAAAAACATTTATCACTTTAATCTCTCAGGGTAATGGTTGTACAATATTGTTTCTTGGGGAAATTGACTACAACATCTTGAAGGAATGATATGGTTAGAAAATTCTGGAAATCAAAATACAACAGTTTGGATTTCTGATGCATCATGGCTATTCTAAATTTAACTCTGCCACATGCAATGCTTGGAATTACTTCTTAGATGAAACATTCTGCTGTGATCTATAGAAGTTCCAATTAAACTGGCACTATATGCTATATTTGGTGGGCTAGGAATCACCTGAGGTCTGCAGCTAGGCATGCTTTCCCCTATTCTTGGATCCCTTATCCTCACTTGCCTCAGCTGCTTAAAACTAATCTTAACAAGCCCTTCATGGGTAGCCACACTACCAATGAAATGAATTCTCAATTCATATATAAAAACATAAAAGATCATGTGACACTGGGTACCATGTGACATTTCAGCAATGCATACATTAGACAATGTTTAAATCAGGATAAACAGCATATCCATTCAAACATTTATTTCCTCTTTATAATGAGAATATTAAAAATCTTTCTTTCAGGCCTTTGAAATTCATAGCCCATTCTTGGTATCTGTAGTTACATTGCTTTTCAACGGTGTATTATCAGAAATTCCTACTTCTAAATGGCTAGCTGGTCAACCCTTTCCTTCTCTCTCTCTCCTCTTCTAAATGGTCTTTCAGGCTCTGGTAACCACAATTCTGTTCTCAGTGTCTATGAAAGTAACTTTATTGTTTCCTACATATTAGTAAAGTCACATGGCACTTGTTTTATCCCTGGCTTACTTCATTTAACATGGTGATTTCCATCTCACTCATTGCAAATGACAGGACTTAATTTTGCTTATGATTGGTTAATATTGTGTATACACCACACTTTTTAAAAATTCCATTCAGCCATCCACTGAGATATGGCTTAGTGGTTAAGAGTGAGTACTGTTCCTGCTGAAGACCTGAGTTCAGTTCCCAGCACCCACATTGGGTACCTTACAACCACTTTCAGCTCCAGTAGAATCAATACCATCTTCTGGCCTCCACTGGCACCTATACCCATGTGCACAAACCACACACACACACACACACACACACACACACACACACACATACACACACACACAATTAAAGTAAAAATATCTGTTCAGCCTTTGATGGGCATTTAAGTCGATTCCTTTTCTTGGCTATTGTGAATAGTGATATAACGACCACTGGAATACAGGTGTCTCTTCAACAATCTTTCATTTTCTTTGCATTCATAGCCAGTAGTTGGATTATCATATCATATGATAGTCTACTTTTTAATCTTTTAAAAATTATTTTATTTTTTAATTATGTGTACACGTGTATATTTTAGTGTAGATGGAAGAATCTCTCCTGCCCATTTGTTCCCAAATAACCAGTCAGAGGCTTAATATGAATTATAAACTGTTTGGCCTATGGCATAGGCTTAATCCTAGCTAGTTATTACATCTTAAATTAACCCATTTCTATTAATCTATGTATTGCCACATGGCCAGTAGCTTACTGATACTTCCACATCTTGCTTCTTGGGTGACTTGCTGGTGTCTCCCCAACTCTTCCCTCTTCTCTCTGTATCTCTGCTTGGATTTCCAGTCTGGCTCTGTTCTGCCCTGCCATAGGTCAAAGCAGCTTTATTTATCAACCAATGGGAGCAACACATATTCAGAGTACAGGAAGAGACCCCATAGCATTTTAGTTCCCATAGAGGCCAGAAGAGGGTGCCAGACCCCTAGAGTTGGAGTAACAGATGTTTTAAGCCACATGTACAGGTGTTAGAAACCAAACTGGGACCCTTTACAAGAGCAATAGTCACTCTTAACTGCTGAGCTGTCTCTCCAACCCCCAACCTATTCATCTTCCCATCTACTGAACTCTAGGAATACTTGAATTATTTTCTCCACATCTTGCCAGTCTTTGTTATTTTTAGAGGTATTTTTTCCCTCAAACTGTCCATCTAACAGAAATTAATATCCAGAATATATAAGGAGCCTGGACTGCTCAATAAGTATAAAACAAAACAAACTTGACTTGAAAAATAGCCAATAGACCTAAAGAGACATCTGCCGTAGGAAGACACACACACACTGTCAATAGGTACATGAAAAACTCTCTATATCATTAATCATCAGGGAGATACAAATTAAGCCACCATGAGGTATCACTTCACACCAGTAAACCAGTTAACCATATTTAACATTTCAATTTGTTTCAGCAAATGGCAGAGGTACCACTGTGATCCACACCTGTCCTAGTCATTTTTTTCCTCAGATAGGTCACTCTGTCTTCAACCCAGCCTCGTTTCTCTTGCCTTTTGCCTCTTCGATGCTTTGTTTTGCTTTCAGTGACTGCTTTTCTTCCATAGATAACTCCTCTTTATCCATTAGCATTCAGCAGAGAGATGGAAAACAAATCCTAAACAAAACAAACCCCATCAAGCCCAGAAACTAGATGCTCATCCACTGTCTCACCATTTCCTTGACACTGTCCTTATCTCCACTAGCTTGTTCTTCCAGCATCCAGACTGATCGAATGAGAGGCTCTGAGCACTGTAGGGAAACTCCCCGTGTGCACACTGGTACCTCTATAGAGTAATAGTTTCTGAACAAAATGTGTGTTCATGTTTATGTAGACACTTCTACTATTATTTTGTTCTAACTGACTTTCTTTCTCATTGCCTGTATAAAAAAGTATTAAAAAAACTTCCTGCTTCCAGGCCTTACCTTTAATTTAATAAAAAAAAATTTTCATCTTCACTTTTGTAGAGGAAAATAGAAACCACCATGCCCAATTTTCTTAGCTTCTTTCAGTCTACACACGATGTTCTGGGTCTGAGATGTCCCTCACAATGTGTTTCCAACAGAAAAGGTGCTGCTGTGCCCTTTGCCTGGAGTTTTGGATGCTAAACTTATTTGTGTTCTCAAGGATTGTGTTCTGGTTTCTTTTGTTGCTGGTGGTGTAGCAAGAGCAGTGGTGGTGCACTCATGTGCACGTGTGTGTGTGTGTGTGTGTGTGTGTGTGTGTGCGTGTGTGTGTTGGTTTTAGTCAAGTTCCAGACCACACTGTTCTTCAAACTCACTATGTAGCCCACGCAGGCAATCATCCTCTTCCCTGCCTAACCTTTTCTGTGCTGGCACTGTGGATGTATCCTCAGTTGGCTAGCTCTATTATCTTTTTCATCTTTAATTTACCTTCTACTTCTTTTTCTCTTTGCCATTTCAATGCTAAAAATAATTTTAGAATTTTTTTCTTTTTTTATTAAGGATTTTAAAAAATTCATTTTACATACCAATCACAGGTCTCCCTCCTCCCACTCCTCCCATGGAGTCTACAGAGCCTGGTTCATTCAGTAGAGGCAGGTCCAAGCCCCGCCCCCCTGCATCAAGGCTGTGCAAGTTGTCCTACCATAGATAATGGGCTCCAAAAAGCCAGCTCATGCACCAGGGATGGATCCTGATCCTACTGCCAGGGGGCCCCTTAAAAAAATAATTTAAAGAATTTAATTTAATTTACAGCAGTTAAAGAAAATAATTTAAAGAATAAAAATAATTAAAAGTAGAAACTCTAAGTAAGTAAACAAGACCCTTAAATGAGCCATACATTTTCCAGGTAAAACAGTTTTAAACAAGAGAGATCCAGAACTGGCATTTGTAAAAAACATTCAGTGGAGAAAAACCTGCCTTTTCCTTCAAAATAAAACTGCTGACACCAAGGTTCCTGTTGCCACATCTGTGGCTAAGCCTGATAAAATTTCTATTAATTTTTTTTTTGATTGACATATAATCATTGTTCATATCCTGCAAGTGCTATGAGGTGTCTATCACACACATGCTTTGTGTAATGATCAAATCAGAGTGGTCAGCAGATACATCACCTTAAACATCTACTGCTTCTTTGTGATGAGGACATTTAAAATGCTCCTTTCTCATTGTTTTGAAATCCACAACACTTTATTTATAATTGTAGTCATTTGACTACATATCAAAACACAAGATCTTGTTCCTCCTGTCTGACTATAAGCTTATTGAGTGACTTCTCCCTGTTGCCCTCCATTATTTTCTACCTCACTTGGTAATTCTTGAGCACTTGACAGTGCTTGAAATATTTTTTTCTACTGAGTTTCTGTTATATCATTCTATCTTCCTTTATGCCTATAATTTCCAAATCTATACCTACAGACCAACTGTTGTATTTTTATAGGTGCTAAAACAAATGTCCACAAACTAGGTGACTTGTAACCTAGATATTTACTCTGTTCCCTTTCTGGAAGTTTGAAGTATGAAATGAAGCCAGCAACAAACCCATACATCATTCAGCAGTGCTAGGAGAGAATCCCTTCCTTCTCTCATCTGGTGGCCAAATACTTTTCTTGGTATGATTTCCACATCTACTTTTCCAGGCTATGGTAACCAGTGATTTCCCTGCACATAGACTGAGGTATCACTGTGATGATAGCTTGTAGATGAAGTTACCTGACAATCTGGCAGCTTGAAGAAAAAGGATTGTTGTATTAGCTTCCATAGTATTATTTTCAATTAGAAGATTGTATTGTTGGTGTAACCAGCACTTGAAGGAAAGGAGCCAACCAATTCCTAGGTGACACTAGTTTTCCTGGAGTCTGTCCATACCTTCCTGACCCCTGGCTTCCTGTCTGGCTCCAGATTCTTGTCCAGCTTAGCTCACCCATGTACCCTCCATCTGCAAGATACCTAAACAAGTGAGACCTGTGGGCTGAAATCTCTACCATACTGCTCAGATAAATTATAGAAGGAATGAATAAATGGAAAGATGCATGTCCATGATTGACTTATATGCTAATACAATCTGAACAAACATTCAAGTAGGCTTTGAGAAAATCAAGAGGCTGACTTTAGACGCTTATTTAAAAAAATAGAGCCAAATGTATGGTAGGAACAATCCAACTTGATGGAACAAAAAATTTGAAGAGAAGACTACAGTACTTGATGTTGCTAGCAAGATGTTAGTAAACACATAAGGGTGGATAAAGAGACTTATGAATCAAACAGAAAATCCAGAAATAGACTCATACCTATCTGGTCACTTGATTTGAAACCAAAGAATCAAGATAGTGGCTAGGGAGAAGGGCAGCCTTCCTGATAAGCAGTGTTGGTCCAACTGGGTATTCACACGAGTGAAATGTATACTTTGATTTTGACATCATATAGCACATGTAAACATAAATTTGATACAGATTCTGTGCTTAAACTTTTCATATTAGTGACTTCCAGAATGCATTGAAAAGGGATAGAAAGTGGAAGTATAGGTAGCTCTCTCTTGAACCAAAATATGCTCCTGGTCTGATGTGCACATTTTGACAGTGGCCTTGCAGAAATCATTGCACATTTTTTGATTGACTATTAAGAAATGTGAATTACTGGTGGAAGTTTGGGGCCTTTAATTTGAAAGATGATAAAAGAGCCATCTGTGTTCCAGCTAATGAAAGCACTTACCTATTCTCAAAGGGCTTAAACATGGTTTGAAGAAGCACATTCACCCCAAATGGATTTCCACTCATTAACTGTGGTGACATAGATGTGCTATGTACCCACCTCAGTAAGTTGTAATTCTGTCTTAGTTGAGTAGAAATTAACGCACCTATGCCTTGTGCTAAGTAGGCATAAAAGTGTGCAATATTAGACTTGGGCTTGGCACAGAATGCCTGATGGTTGCACCGGTTCTTGCCCATAGTAGACATGACATTTCTAAGAAGTACTTCATCCCTGGTTGTCATGTGTATTTTAGTATTTGAAAGATAGAAATGAAACAAAGTACAATAGAAATATACTTGATCTTCAAAACACTATATAGATGATAAATTAGTAGGACAATGATGGAGTTGTTCCTGAGGGCATGATGTATACATTTTACACACACACACACACACACACACACACACACACACACACACACAGTCACAGACACACACACACACACAGTCACAGACACACACACACACACAGTCACACACACACACACAGTCACACACACACACACACACACACACAGAGAGAGAGACACAGAGACACAGAGACACACACACACACACACACAAAGAGAGAGAGAGAGAGAGAGAGAGAGAGAGAGACTCTAGACCCTTCAGTAAGCGAACGAACCCACCCGTGCCTGTAAAATTAGAATCCTCTCTAAGAATCTTCCAATTGGATTAAGAAATTTTAAAAAGGGCTTAATCCTTCTTTGATGCCAGAGATAAAAATTTAAAATACAGAAGCCATATTTTTTAATCCAGAAGAGGTAGCCAGGCTGCCATAAGAGAGCAAATCTGGCAGGAAAAGAAGAGCAAGACCATGGATAGGATGTGAGAGAGGAAGGAGAGGAAAGAGAATGAGAAAATATTCCAGGGATTTGGTGGCTTTCCCCATGAAATTATGGCTATTTTTTCATGTAGGCTGCGATTCAATTTGAGATGAGCCAAGGCCCTTCTGATGAATGTCTCCCTTTCTTTGGTTTTGGTTATTTGTTTCCCACCTGATTTCTATTTCTTGGTGTCCATCTGTCAGTCCTAGGCTGCACCTGAGGAGCTGCCAGGTGTTCTTTACACTTCCAGAAGGTGTCGCCATTCCAAAGGGACAGAGCATTTTCTCTTCTGAGCACTACTGCTTCTCAGATCTCCGCTAGTGCAGCAGTTCTTATAGGAAGCAGCAGCGTGCTCCCCAGGGTCATTTTAACTTGGCTCTGCCACTAATTCTGGGGCTGCTGTTGCTGCTGGGGGTTCACCGGACAAATGCAAGAGGAAATGGGTTCTGGAAGTCTGTTGTACGCTGGAGAATAATAACCCTTCCTCATTTCTTTTTAAAGAATAAATATTTCTAGTTTATTTGAATGAAATGAAACTTTTTCTTTTCTTTTCTTTTTTGGCTTTTTGCCTTCTCCTAGAATTGAAACAGAATTTTGACCAGAGACACTACTGAGCAACACTAGATAATATGAAGAACCCCCACCCCCACACCACAAAATAGCTCTCTGTCTTTTAAATAGCAAGACCACCAGGGGTGTGTTTGCCATGTTGATCCGATATTTTTATTTACACACAATGCTAGCTATAGACATAGGTTAGTCTAAGACCAAACTTTTTACCATGAGAGTGGTAGTGTTTCTCAATTTTATTTTATTTTTAAATTATGTGTGTGTGTGTGTGTGTGTGTGTGTGTGTGTGTGTGTGTGTGAGCTCAGGTAACCTCAGAGGTCAGGGGATGGCATCTGACTCCCTAGAGGTGGAATTACAAGTGATTATGATCTGTCCAACGTGGGTGCTGAGAACTAGACAGATTTTCCGTGAGAGTGGTACAGGCTCTCACCACTGAGACATCTCTCCAGTCTCTTAAAACCAGTTCTGTATTGAGATCATCCAAAGGAGCTTAGAACACAAAAGTTTTGTGACCTGGTGCTGAGAAAAAAAGCTTTAGATGTGATGCCAAAAAATAAAAAACAAAACAAAGCAAAAAACCAGAAAACTTTGGCTATACACTAGAAAGAAATATTGGTAAACCAAATATTCAAAACTTATGAAAAATTCCTAATATTCAAAAGTAGAGAAATAAGAAAGGTTTTAAAGCGACAAAATATGGACACTCGCCAAAGCGGTTAAAGACAGGAAATTGGCATATTTAAAACAAATACTCAGGAGCCAGGGAGATGGCTTCACGGGTAAGAGCTCTGGATGAGCAAGCATTAAGACCTGTATCCCTAGGACACACGACATAAGAGCCAGGGTTGAGAACCATAGTGGACAAAGTCAGCCTCCTGTCCCCTCCCTCTGATTTCAGAAAAACTATAGTTGTCCACTCCCAGAAGGGGAAAAAACAAAGCACATCCTGTGCTTTTATAAAATGACCTTTTAGAACACTTTGCCATCTCCAGTCCATCCTTGGGTATCTGAGAAATGTCTATAATTCCACTAAGTCTTTCACATTCAAGAGCTCACCAAATAGCATGTAAACTGAGTCCTGTTGTTCTGCTTATAGGAATATGTTGTGTACATGTGTGTGTGCTTGTATTTATGCACGGGGAGACTAGAGGACAATTGCAGTTTTCATTCGGACAATTGCTGTCCGAATTGATTTCTCTTTAAAGGAGTCATTGGCATGGTTGTCAGGTAGTCTGTGCTGGCTGTTTAATGAGTCCCGCGATCCACCTGACAGCCTCCCCAGAGCGACTACCCCAGCCCTGTGTGCTGACTATTCAGTTAACTAAAACCCAAATGGCTGGGCACACCTGCGAGCCTATGTGAAGGACATGGAAGAAGGAAGCTTCTCTCTTTGCTTGACTGCTCTCACTAGTAAGTCCATTCCTTCACCGGCATTAGAGCCACTTCAAGATTTCCGTGTATACTGAAGACCAGCGGAGACATCCAGCCTCATGGAGTCCTACTGGATGCTCTGCTCCTCTAGAGAACCCTGACTAACACACTCTACTAATGTGTTCTGAACGAAGCAACACAATCTGTCTTCACTCACCATTTCAAATATTTTAATGTATCCTGTACCCTGGATATGTTGCTACACAAAATCTTTCTTAATTATTTGCTCTTCAATACCGATCTCTTATCCCACAAAACCCTCTCTGTATGTTTCTCCTTCTCCTTTTCTTCCTCCTCATCTCCCTCCTCCTTCTCTTCTTCTTCCTCCTCCTCCTTCTTTAAAAATCACTTTGATTATTTTACTTTCTTAAAAAAAAAAAGAAAGAAAAGCAATCCCTTCAGGGCAGAGGGAAACTGGGCCCCACAACCTTCCTCAAATGACAACTGAAAAATCTCAGTATTGTTTTCCAATGAGGAAAAGGATCTCATAGGCCGAAGACAAGGGGACCAAAGGACCCCTAGCAAGTCCCGACGCTCTCTAGACCGTCTGCTCAAAATCTAATTGCTAATGGATGAACAGTTTTTGTTTTCTTTTCATCCACAAATACAGCAAGCCTCAAGAGGGGATCAAGCCAGGATTTTTGAGAATGCCTGGAACAAAGGAGATGTTGTAGAAGGCAGAAGAGGATAGCAACACTTTCGGTACTTTAGGTCACACAAAATACATCTTTTCAGTTATATGGACGTTAAGTGAAGCATTTGCAAACCCTTGTCCTTCCATCCTCCAATAACTTAGCTTCCCTAATTAGGAGCAATTTTTAATTTCTTTTTAAAAAATGAATACTAGTCGTGACTCAAATACATTTTCCTCTGAAAAAGATGATGCTGGAGCTTTAATAGTGTTTGGAGCTGAAAGGTTGTCATGGTGATGGGAATCTGTGCTAGGCTGTTCCACTTCCCTGGCCTTGTTCTGAGCCTGAAGTGGAAGGTTCTATTGTTAGGGTGGGATTCAACGTTGGCTAATCGAACCTGTTCTTAAATATTTTTAAACACAGTCTTGTTCCTGTTGGTATCTTTTGTCTCATGGAAACAATGCAGGTACTCAGGCGACGATAATGAAAATGGTTTAGATTGACAAGTCTTCTGTTCCTGATTGCAGATCACACACACACAAAAAATGGTGTCCTGCA
Organism: Peromyscus nudipes; assembly: GCA_902168325.1. NCBI lineage: Eukaryota > Metazoa > Chordata > Mammalia > Rodentia > Cricetidae > Peromyscus > Peromyscus nudipes. The sequence goes on from CABHPH010161207.1 coordinate 20,454, forward strand.
GATACACGGTTACCCGCCATAGTTTGGAAACGTCTGCCACCTGGTGGTCGCAGTCGGAAATGCCGAATAATACCGGCAACGTAGCTGTTAGGAAGCAGAAAAACCCTGGCTACCTCAGTAAATGCACCCTTCCTTTTTGTCAGATATAGCACAGTTCTGAGTGTCCAGCGATTCCTGTCAGGTTTGTAAAATGGTGCTTCCGTATTTGTTGACTTCACCTTAGCATTTTTTGGCCCTAACACTGTTTCTCACGCCTGTAGTTTTTTAACAGCTGTCAGTGATGCTCATTGCAGGGTCTGATGTTGTTTTTCCGTCATCTTTTCCATTTGATTTAGAGATACGATGCCATCCTTCCTGGGAGTCGATTTCTGCTTTGCTGGATGTTGAGTATCTACTCGCTTGTGCTGTTTTTCTCATTGTTTTGAAATTAATTTGAAGGTCTGAAATTTTTTTTTCATATTTCCCTTTTTATCTGCACACAATTCTGTAAGTTTTCATCTGGACGTGGTTGTGCACACCTTGTGCATGTTGGTATGACAGTGATCGCTTATTTCCAAGCATTTTCTGAATTTCACCACGGATACCTGTTCCAGGGGGCCATGGCTTTAAGCACGCAAGTGAATAGAAAACACTAACGTTTCTCCCCATTCTTTTTATGTATTTTTAAAAATTTTCCCTCAGGGAATAGATTTCTTTTGTAATTTAAAACCAATAGCTAGCTTGCTCAAGTGGCTTGCTACTTCATGGATCTATGAACATCGTTTATTAGTCAAAGCTTTTCTTCCCACTCTTACCTGGAATGCTCAGATCCCATGTCAGCCACTCACTAAACTCATTTCCAGTTCTCCTTTCCGGTGCTCCCTAATCAGGAATACTTTGGCCTTCTATGGTATTCTCACTACATTTTGGACTTCGTTTGATGACAATCCTGATTTCAATATATCCTTTTTTTAAAAAAAATATTTTTATTTTATAATTAACTTAATTTCACATATCAGCCACGGATTCCCCCATCCTCCCTCCTCCCATCCCCCAGCCCTCTCCCCCCAATTCACCCCCCATTCCCACCTCCTCCAAGGCAAGGTCTCCCCTGGGGGGGTCAGTCCAGCCTGGTAGACTCAGCCGAGGCAGGTCCAGTCCTCTCCTCCCTACACCAAGGCTGAGCAAAGTGTCCCAGCCTAGGCCCTAGGCTCCAAAAAGCCAGCCCATGCACCAAAGAAGACCCCACCCAGGGGAATAGGAAGAAGCAGAGTGCTAGAGAGGTCCCCAGAAAGATACCTCCACTGTAGACTACTGGCAATGGTCAAGAGAGTGCCTGAGCTGACCTGCTCTAGTGATTGGATGACCAAACACCCTGGCTGTCATGATTTTAATATATTCTATGCAGGTGTGTGTGTGTGTGTGTGTGTGTGTGTGTGTATTTACGTGCTTCCCTCAGAGTAATGCTATTTATTACTCTTATCCTCTGTACTGTATTTCCTAGGGGAATGAATTCTCTGCCTTCCACCTTTGAGCTACCTTTTGAACACTCTACCCTGCTTTCCAACCCTTTCACTTAGTTCTTCCTCAGTGGGATGGTGCCCCCTCTACAGGCCTGTTGGACAGGTGGCTTCTTCTGCTTGGACGATTACTCTTTGCATCCTTTCCCACACCCTAGCCCATCATTTGGTTTCTAGTTCAGCGGTCTCCTGAGGAGGCTTTCTCAGAGTGGACAGAGTGCTATGTCTTCGTTGTGGGACACTCCCATTCCTGAGTGTTTGTTGACTTCTGATTGTCAATCACCTGGGTGATTACTGCATTCATATCTGTCTCGTTCTAATAGAACCTGTGTTGATTTTTTTTGTTAAATATGGCTTGCTTATTTATGGTAATAAAATTAAATTTTAGCCTGTGTTGTATTTTTAAGATTTTTACAAAAAAAATTTAAAGGGAAATTAAAAGAAAACAACTTGAGAATTTCTATATTTAATATTTGAAGTTTTGGTTGTGAGCCTAGCCTTTGAGGGCTGAGCCATCTCTCTGGCCTTGAATAGCTAATTTTTTTTTTAATAAAGAACAGAAGAATGTGGAAAAACAGTCTCCTGTCCTCTCCCCTCCTCGCCCCTCCCCTCCTCTCCTCTCTTCTAATCCCTTCCTTCCTCATCTCTCCAGTGTCTCCAGAAGACTGAGATAAGCTTCTTGGTGTGGCTTTTGTAGTTTCCCATTAACCACTAAACATACAGAATATCATAAGCAGGAATAAACTGAACACAGGCTGGGAGGGTGTGGTGGCACTCTGGACGCAGAGGCAGGTGAACCTCTGTGAGTTTGAGGCCAGCCTGGTTTACAGAGTGAGTTCCAGAATGACCAGGGCTGTGTAGAAAGACCTTGTCTCAAAATAAAATAAAATAAAATAAAATAAAATAAAATAAAATAAAATAAAATAATAATAGAAAAAAATCAAACAACACCAACAACAAACCATGGGTTTTGAAGTCATGGCAATTCCCAAACTCTGAGGTCAGGCTGACAGAGCCTTTGAGAACTGTGGTTCCATACACACAAGACATTTGCAGAAGTTAGAGCATCCTCATTGTTTTTAAATCCTCCTTATTAACCCTTGGTTAGTATCTACTGTGTGATGTGGATATAAGCATAGATAAAATATGGTGCTGACTCCCAAGTAGTCTTGGGTCTAAGCTCAATACAGAGATGTGTGCTTAAATTAGAGGTTTGGGTAATTTCCAGGCACAGACATCAGTGCAGACTGGGTCCTGCCGTGCAGGCAGAGAGGGAAGGATGAAGAGACAACATTGTCAGATTTCTCTTGTGGCTTGTTACACACCCCAACGCACTGCTCAGGCTATCTTCTACGTCAATAGGCATGTGACTTGGGGCTTGTCTTTTAATCTCTCTGTGTGTCAGTAGAAAGAGCAGCAGCCAACATTTACAAAGCACATAATATAGCCATGAATTTCTCCTCACGGCTGTTATGTGTCTTAATTCCCTAATCCTTACAATAATCTCACTTCATACAAGAAGAACTAAGGACTGATAAAAGAGATAGCAATAGTGAGTACGTTGTCCGATGGTACAGAAATAATGAAAAATGGTAGGACTAAGATTCAGACTCCGAAGTCAAGCTCCGTAGTCACATCCTTTATCTTTTTTATTTTTTTTGTTTTTTTTTTTTTTTAATTTTTTTTATTTTTTTTATTTTTTCGAGACAGGGTTTCTCTGTGTAGCTTTGTGCCTTTCCTGGAGCTCACTTGGTAGCCCAGGCTGGCCTCGAACTCACAGAGATCCGCCTGGCTCTGCCTCCCGAGTGCTGGGATTAAAGGCGTGCGCCACGAACGCCCGGCCAGTCACATCCTTTATCACAACTGAGTCTAGCATGTTAGCAACAATAGCAGTAACAGTAATAGGTATATTTCTGCTATAAAGGATGCTTCTGCAAACTTGGCTGTTACCACTATCAACTCATTGGAGATAGCAAAAATATTTGCTTACTTGATTTTTTTTTAAATGTAATTAATTCTCTGGGAAATAGTTCAAATTCTTGTCTCCGGTTTTCGCCAATAGATGTAGGGAAATCACTAGCAGGGGGCAGTGCTTTTGTTTAGAGCCCTCTTGTGGAAAAACATAATAATTCAGGGCAGTAGTTTTACTTACCTAGGGATTGTGAGGCGGAGGGCTCAATGCAAGGAAAACCTGCTAATAATAATCTGGCATCATCTATGGTTTTGTTGAATGCAGCAAACATTTTATCAATGATTTGCAATATAAAATTAAATAGGTAAAATGTGCAATATAGCAAACATTAAAAAGCAAGTCCGCAGGGCAACTGAAATCTATCTCTAAGCTGTAATGAAGCAGAGTTAGCATGGCCCCAAAGACAGCTTTAATTAAGCAATTAAATTATTAGAAAAGTTCAAAGGTAAATATATTACTTATCTAAAGAAATTAATTCAACATTAGCGTTTTGTATGATGCAATAATATGCTTTTCTTTGCATCTATTATTTATATTTTAAAAAAAGTTTGACTAAGGAATTAACCTTGGACAAAGAAGAATCCTGAAAAAATTTTAAATATGCATAGTATTTGAGAGGCTTTTAAATTAATTAAATGTAGGAACTGATTAAATATTAGTGTCTGAATGAATCATTTATTAAATGATCCTATTGTGAGAGTTTAAATGCATGGGTTGTACTGAAGAATGATTCCCCTGGCAACACATATTTAGTTATTTGCCTCTAACACTCTCTGGTTTGGTGTTGCAGGAATGTATGTGGATGACTTTATTTCTACTTTCCTTTATAAAAATGGTGCTGTTATCTGCCCTCATCTCAGGAAGAGACCTGCATTTTCTGTCTCGTGTTCCTGAATCAGAAGTGATCCTGGCCATGTGGTTTATCCTTGCTTTATGCACATTCCCAGTATGAAAGAGAGATTGTATAAAGAAGAATAATACTTCCCAACTGAAAATGCCCATCAAAGGCTCCTCTGATTATGAGGTTCCTATTAAGTAATTTCCAAGCCTCAGCAGTTAAGCTTATTAGGAAGAGCTCAGTGTCAGCTTCTAATTGAATTTGCCTCCAACGAAGATGTTTACTAAGGTTCTGTGCTGTTACTCTGGTGATGTGCTAGTGTTTGTACTGTCACTTGGGTAATGTGCTAAGGTTTTATGCCCGTTATCTTTCCTAATCTTCAGAAGAAGAAATCAGCATGGATCCAGGTAATTAAGGTGCTCACAGGCCTTGAACTGAGACTGGAACCCAGATGTGCCTGAGTTCATGGCTGGTTTCCCAGCTATATCCAGTGACTTCATTGGTGCCATGGTACAAACAGGAGGCAGTTGGGGGTGCTGCCCAGTGTGAAGTGGGATTTGAAGAGCCATAGCAGGCGTGAATTGGGTTTCCATCATGCTTCTAGGAGCTTTCTAAATGTTTCCTACTTTCTAGTGCCCTGGAATATTTTACAGATGAGTTCTACAACTAAGATCAATTTGAGTTTCACTGTTTACACAGACTGCCTGGTATTTTGTGTCTCTGACTAGAAAGGGATAGAAGTTCTCCTCAATGGTAGTGTTGACTATCATCCTCTTTATTGTCATCCATGGTATTTCTTAATACAGTCCTTTTTGGAGTACTTATAAAGCATTTTTTTTGGTAGAGTACCACTCTTTTGGCTGGGCCCAATTTTCTCTTCCAGCTACACCAGAGATGAAAGCCAGATAATGAAGTTGGCTAATAGGAAAAAATTAAAGTCTAACAGAAGAGCCTGAATTAATCACCCAAACATTACAGCTGCCACCCCGGGTATGTCTGAAACCTCTCTTCTCACAGAATCAGACTCTTTTGTTTGATTTGTGAGCTTGTGTTTAAATCTTATCTTTGTGAGAACTACCTTCCAAAACCTGCAACTAAATTTGTTGCCAGATAAGAGCTGCTCTAGAGAACTAATGGATAAATCCAAGATGAGGTGTTCCTAGTCAACATAAACGTCAGAGACAAACATGCTTTCAACAGGAAAGATATTTGTCTCAGCCACATACATCCATTTCATCAGGAAACTGATTATAATTTTTGGGGAAGGCATCTCTCTCTCATGGGACGAGTGTGGAGACCCAATCTGCATCTTATCCTGAGTATCGCTCAAGCATTATATTGTAAGGTCCTTTGCTTCTTAATTTAGATCTGATAGGAAATTAAAAGGAATATGGAGTCGTTTTCTAGAGAAGAAAGGAAGTCCTATATTCAACTACTAAGTACAAAGGAAATGGAGGTCCAGTAAGGCTAGCCATCTTGCTCAGAGGTCTATAATGGAACCACCTGTGTTGCTGAGGAAACCCAATGGAATCCCCAGGCCTTTCTTCGGTATTATAGTTTGCAAAACCTGACTCCCTGGCTAGCTTGTGCACATTGCCCCATAGAGACATAAAGTTCAGTGTCATCCTAAACACAATGACACTGGAATTTGCTTCTGCATTTTATTTTATTTCTCTATATTGAAGGGAATAGTTGCATTTGCCTGTCATTTTCGTCTAAGAGTTTCCTTCCCAGGACAACTTTAAGTAGGATTTCTGTTTAAAAAAAGCTTTACACATGGTCGTGTTATTGCTTGGGAGTGCCATTTGTTCCAGGGATAAATCTCTGAGTAAAATAAATGTTACGTTTTCTGAAAAACATCATAGCTGTAGTTTTTCTTTCTCTTCATGTCCAAAGACACGAAGCCAAAGGAATAAGCTAGAAAATAACCTGGATAAGGGAGCTTGGGAAGCTCGACATTTAGTGCCACTGCCCACTAGCAAGGGAACCAGAGAGGCTTCCAAAATGAAGCTAAGGGGGATTCAGTGAATTGAGAGAGGGGATGGTAGGAAGACAGGGGAGTAAAAGGAGAATGGAAGAGGAAAGGGGGGAAACGTTCAGTTTTATCTCTATCCCTAAAAAGAGAACGCTGTCTGCCCAAGATTCATGGGTTCATGGGAAGCTAAAATTACAAAATTAATTTTATTATAGGTCTCATTATTGAGTCTATTAGCCTGGTTTTCACAACAACCGTGTGTGTTTCCACGCTTTCCACTTCACAGGGAGCAGTTCTGAGTCTTGAATGGAGCAGGTAGTGTTGCCCAGGTGGGTGCATCAGGTCGTATTGGGGATGAGAGTCACTCCTCTTCGCTTTTTTTTATTCTGGAGCCCAAAGTGCTTTGGTTTTTAAGCTGTAAAGCCTCTAGAACCTGGACCACATATGATTATAGCTGCTAAAATTAAGCAGTAAGAATTTGCCTTTTGTGTACTGTATTAAAACCAACAAACAGATCATATCCTTTTTTCCAGGCAATGTTTGCCAGGTGAAATTTTTCTGTTTTCTATATTCTCTGCCTCTGTCCCTTGAGAACATCCATTATCAGTGCTAATGATGGGAAGTAGAATGGAGAAGTCCCAATTTAAGTGTCTCTCTTAATTCTTTGTCAGGGAAACACCTTCTCTCTTTAAGTCCAAGAAATGCAATAATGTTCCAGATTGCCCGAGAAGACAGGCAGCCAGGTAGAAAGTGGGAGCAAGGTCACTAGCTGCCAACTGGACTCCCAGTCCCTTTCACTGGCATCAGATGTGAGTTGCAGAGCTGAAAGCCCATGGGGTTCCCTGGGATAGGAAAGAGACCACCCTCATAAGCCATGCATTTGCTGTCTGGAGCACATCCATTGAAACGTGCGCATATCTGAATGATTCCCTTGGCAAAGTATTTCTGTCTTGTTGCCATGGCCATAATTGCGTTTCTCTCCTTCTTATTGTGTGTGTGTTTTCTTGACCAGTTCTGGAACATAGTTTGGAAATGGAAAGAAAATTCAGGCTGATGTGATAACAGCGCCCAGTTTTCAGGATAAATAGATTATCTGTTAGCTCTATCCTCCCCTCTTTCCCTCTTTAATTACTTCTAACAGGACTTCTTCAGTGTGTGTTTGGACTTTGGAAATTAAGTTAATATGCTTTAAATCACATTTCTACAACCAAATTACTAACCATAAACCCAGTTATATACTAGGTAGGCTAGGGAGGCATCTACTCCTGATATGGAAAGAAAATTATATATATGTAATATATTTAAATATTTTAGTCTGTTTTTCCTGCAGCACTTCAGATTGAGTACCATCTATGAAAAGACTTAGCATAAAGTATTTGTGAAGCCTGCCTTCGGTTGTTTTAGATTTTGTATAGGGAAGGTTTTAAAGCATTGAGTTCATTATTATTTTTCCAGATAAGCAATATCTTGATTCCCCAAATTCTATTGTGGGTGAATATATGAGTTCAGTTGTATCCTTCAGAATTTGTCTAAATCTCATGATTTGTTAACCTAACAGAAAAACACAGTCCTGCCTGAAGGATTAAATAAAGGACAATTGTAACTAATCATATTTCAAGAAGTTCCCTGTAAATGACATAAGAAAAATGAATCTTGATATGTGTACGCATACATACACACACACACACACACACATATATATATGCACATATACATATTTGCATATACATGCATATTTCTAATTTCTAAATTAAGAAAATAAACCCAGTTGCCTTTTAAATGTGGTCATGGAAACTAAACTTCTCAGTAATTAAGGATAATAAGAGGGCTGTGGAAGTAGCTCAGTCAGTCTGTGCGTTCTCCACAAGCACAAAGACTTGAGTTTGGATTCCCAAAACCTGTGTGAAAAATCAGGGTTATGAGCATGTTCCTGTAACCCCATAACTGGGCAGAGCATAGGCAGAAATAGGTAGATACCTGAAGCTCATTGACCAGTCAGCCTAGCCTAATTGATGAGTCTCAGGTTTAGTGAGAAATCCTATCTCAAAAAATAAAAGGTGGAGTGCTGTGGGATGGTCTATATGTCAAATTGCTCTGATTGGTCAATAAATAAAACAGTGATTGGCCAGTGGCCAGGCAGGAAGTATAGGCAGGACTAGCAGGGAGAAGAATTCTGGGAAGTGGAAGGTTGAGTCAGAGGGAGACACTGCCAGCCGCCGCCGCCGCCGCCATGACAAGCAGCATATGAAGATGCTGGTAAGCCACGAGCCACGTGGCAAGGTATAGATTTATAGGAATGGATTAATTTAAGATGTAAGAACTAGATAGCTAGAAGCCTGAGCCATTAGGCCAAACAGTTTAAACAATGTAAGTCTCTGTGTTTACTTGGTTGGGTCTGATTGGCTTTGGGACTGGCGGGTGACAGAGATTTGTCCTGACTGTGGGCCAGGCAGAAAAACTCTAGCTACAGTGGAGAGTGTTCTGATGTTCAGCTTGAGGACTCACACACCCACCCGTGTGCACACATTCACACTACAGTACACACAGCAGCCCTCCCACACAGGAGAAATAATAATAAGAAAGAAAAAAGCCAAGAATATTAAATCATTAAAACTTATAGAATATTCACTAGGATATGTGGTAATGGGGTGGGGGGGCAGAGAGAGAGAACAAATCTGTTACTATGTTTTTAAACAACTTTTGCATTTTATATTTTTTATATTTATATTTTCATATACTTATCTGGAAATAAAATGCCTAAGTATAAACTTTGCAACATAAAGAATACCAAGTTCCAACAGCACCCAGAGAAAGAATTTAATACTGAAGGGCTGTCTAACAGGTCCAAGGAATGCAACAATGGTGCTGGAGGTCTCTCCCATCTCACTTCCCTCTCATTCACTAAATCGTTACATTACTTGCCTAAAACAAACAAGGTCTGTTCCCTCATTTGGTCACTTCCTTATGCCCGACTGAAACTTCAAGTTCTAGCAATCAAAATGCATTATTTGGCTACACTGACTAGCATGTCCAATCGGGACTTACCAACTCACCCTGGCACAGACTTCCTCTTTCTTCTCCTTCAAAACCACTCCTGCAGACCCACCTGTTGCTGTCTTTGTCTGATCCAGAGGCAGCCCCCTCCTCCCGCTGGTTCATCTGGGGTAATAAAACCTCCTTTGTGCTGAGAATTTTGTGTCTGGGTGTGTTCTGTGCTGAATCTGATGCTCCCTTCAAATACAGTCCATATGTGTACTGGGTGTCATTTGTTTAAGAAAACTCATCTTAAAATGAGACACTAAATAATGAGATTTGAACCAGTACTTTAAATGACTTTACTTGATAAATTTCATTGATATTAGTAAGATTTCACCAGCAGAAAAAATTAGCAACATTTTTTTGTGATGGGTTATGAATAAGCAAATATAACTCAGTTACAATTATTGTGTATCCATTCATTGGAACAAAATAAAACTTCATGAACTTAACAAAATTTTGTCTTGTTGAATAACACTCAGAGAAATCCTTAAAGGTTATTAACTCCATTTCATAAATAAGACTAAGACTGATTCTCAAGTCTGTGTCTTTATTCTGAATTGTCTTCCCTGTGAACCAACTGTTTATTTCCAGCTAGTACCAGCTATTTGAGTGTTGATTTCAGGTCACACTGCATGAGCTCATCATCTTGCTTCTCTTAGATTAGGCCACGTAGGCTGGTATTTGTCTTAAAAACCTAGCTCTGGAGCTGGGCATGGTGGTCCACACCACCTTTGATTCCTGCCCTCTGGGGGCAGTAGAAGGTGGATCTCTGAGAGTTCAAGGTCAGCCTGGTATACACAGTGAGTTCCAGATCCGCTAGGACTACCCAATGAGAACTTGTCTCAAAAAAACCAAAAAAAAAAAACCCCAAAAACCCTTAACTCTGAAATGTCCATAGTTATTAAGGTTTATTTCTCATTCACATGAACTGTCCAGGTGGTGGTAGATACTCAAATACAAAGGTACTGAAGGCGGCAGCAGGGTTTAGCCTCTGCATTCTGGAACATTACAGGAGTTGTGTGTGGGGTGGTGGATATCACATTAGTCACCTCTATTTACATTTTATTGATCCTATCAGTCAGTAGTCCTATACTATCTTAGGGAAGTTCATGCTTCCTTATACAAAGCATATAGGAGAATTGCTGATGTCTACCACAGTCCCCATGTCACGTGGTGCTAATCCGAGTTAGCTTTAAGAAATCTTTTAGGAATTCATTTATAAAATTCTAGAGTCACATTCCTTCTGAATTATTTAAGAAAAAGCACATGGACTGTATTATAGACTACAGACTACCGAAGGAACAAAACAAGAACGGTAACAGGTACAATGCACTGACGGGGCCAGGGAAAGAACTCAAACACAACTAAAAAATACTGCTTAGGAAACAATGTGAAGCCAGAATGAAATGGAAAAAAAAAAAAAGGATTCCAGCTCTATTAAAGAACCAAAACCCAAACTAGGTGTGGATGAGTCACCCAAACCTATTTAAAACAAGTGTGATTGTGTGTGAGTCAAGTAAAGACTGCAAGGATTGGAAGCCAGGAAGCCAGAGATGCACCCTGAGAAGCCTGGGTTGTCCTAAACAGCTTTACTAAAAACTGTGGAAGCATTACAACCAGCTAATTAAATATCCAAGACAAGTAACCCGGGCAGATCACAAAAGCCACACAAGGCAGGTGGCAGGAGTGACTTCATAAAGGTATTAATGAGTTTCGGAACAGGAGAGGAAGAAGTGGGATTAATCACCCATTCCCCAGGTGTAGCTCTTGGAAAGCAGCGGCAGTGACAGCTGCTGGAGCACCAGCAAGAGCAACAGTGGATTTAATAATCCGAGGCGGGAAGCGAAGCCGACACTGCACATCAATAGCAGAAAATTCAGTTATGAAAGACACCGGGGACGTTCCGAAGCACCAAGAACCAACTCCCCCCTTGACAACGAATAGTACGTGAAATCCAAGATGCCATGGCATTATGGGTGAAGTATAAATTATGTTATTTGACTGAAGCAAAGAATCGTATCTAGAGTTCAACAACTGAAAACATTGATCAAGTTGGGACATCTTCATGGGAAACTGCAGATCTGGCTCATTTTAAGCATTAAACATTGATGCATTTAAATTATGCCTAATTTCTGAAACCAAAGTAAAACTTTTCCTAAATTGTGTACAGTGAGAATTATACACGCATGAGACTCTGATAATGATTACATAAAGTTTTTTAAAATGACCATTAGAAAAAAATGTAGCATACTTCCAAAATTGTTAATATAATATAGTACTATATCTTAAATATTTATACCATGAGCAATGGAATCCCCCTTAAAATAAAGGTTCACCACATGTTTGAAAGAAAATGACTCCCATAGGCTCATAAGGAGTGGCACTATTAGGAAGTGTGGCCTTGAATTAGGTGTGGCCTTGTTGGGGAAATTGTGTCACTATAGAGGTGGGCTTTGGGGTTTTATAAGCTCATGTTTGGCCAGTGTGACACAGTTTTTCCTTCTACTGCCTGCAAATCAAGATGTAGGACTCTCAGCTTCTTCTCCAGCCCCATGTCTGCCTACACACTGCCATGTTCCACATTATGATAATGAGATAAACATCTGAAACTGTAGTCAGGTTCCAATTAAATATTTTCCTTTATAAGAGTTGCCGTGGGGGGCTGGAGAGATGGCTCAGCGGTTAAGAGCAATGGCTGCTCTTCCAGAGGTCCTGAATTCAATTCCCAGCAACCACATGATGGCTCACAACCATCTTTAGGAGTATCTGATGCCCTCTTCTGGCATAGAGGTATACATGCAGATAGAGCATTCATACATAAATTAAATAAATCTTTTAAAAAAAAAGAGTTGCTGTGGTTATGGTGCCTCTTCACAGCAATAGAAACCTTAACTAAGACACTACAGTAATCTAAATATTCAGAGAAATGTCACTCAAAACCCTATGCAGATTCCTCTGGGACTATAATACCCAACTCATATTCTCCTGGAAGAGCAAACCTAGGGACATAGTAATAAAATGATATATGGTGATAAAAAGACTGTAGTGCTGGCTCAGAATTGGCAAATCAATAGAAAGGACCAAATACGAAAGGCAAAGCCAAATACAAATGGGATAATCTTATATGATATGTGTAATAAAACTTAGATTTCATAAGCATAGGTGGCAGGAGGATTACTACTCAGCTCTACCGCAAAGACTGCAGTCTGCTGTAAAGTCAATAGCCTGTAGTAGCATCTGCATAAAGCCTGTTGATTTTACCTCTAAGGTTCCTCGAAGCTGTGTTTCTCCTCTTTCACTTCTGCACCTGGGAGAAACCACCATGACTCTCCTCAACCTCAATCTCTCAGGAACTTATATTTAAATGGACACTAAAATGATTGAGAGGGGTTTTTATTGAAAATAAATTTTCATACAATATATTCTGACCACGGTTTTTCCCTCCCCCAACTCCTCCAGCCAGATTCTCCCCACCTCCCCACCCATCCAACTCCGTGCCTTCTTTCTCTTTCTTTAGAAGAAAAAAATCAAAAGGTGTGAATGTAGAGCTAGCAATTTATATTAGTAACAATGTCTTACCAACATCAAAATTACAACCCTACATTGAAAGCTTGGGGTGTGTCTCAGTTACTGTTCTATTGCTCGAAGGAACACCATGACCAAGGCAATTCTTACAAAAGAAATCACTTAATTGCGGGGCTTGCTTACAGTTTCAGGGGTTAGTTCATTATCATCATGGTGAGAGCATGGCGACAGGAAGTAACTAAGGCAGGGTGTCCTATGTGAGGTTTCTATGTTTAAATGCAACCATTCTCTGATTCATCTCTGATTTCACAATCAGCAATGCGTTTTGACGTGAAACTATATCCAACAGTAGATGATAGAGATGCATTAGTCTTGGTGTCAGAAAACCTCCATATTTTTTGTGGAAGTAGGTTTTTCTTTGTAATTGTCAACATATAGGTAGGTTCACAATGGAATTTACTGCATTTCTAATGTTGGTACTCACATAGCATGATGCTCCATCCAGCAGCCTTATCTTGTTCTTGGGACTAGTATGGAATGAAGGTCTCTCCCAAAATGGCCCAGATCTACTGACCAAATTGGGACTTTCACATATTCTGAAGAACACCAATATTTTATAAAGCAGTGAGCCACTGTCTTCTAGAGCAAACCCATATCAATTGGTGCTTTGTTATTTTCTTTTCATACCTATAAAGTGACAGAAGATAATCAACTGAGTCTGTCCATTTCTTCCCTTCTCTACCTCTTCATCAAACATAAAAATTAATTATCATAGGAAATGAGACTTGATTGGGAAGCTTTGTCCATTTTCAGCATTCCCACACTATTTTAATAATCAGTCATCACTCAAAATATAAATGTTAATATCACAATGATTAGTATACTTTTCTCCTTCCTGTATCTTGCTTTCAGTCAACTCAAGTTATATTTTATTGTTAACTTTGGTCTATTTTTTAGTATTTCCACTGACAACTTAAAAAATCGATGCCTCTAAACTATTGGCTCTGGGTAGATTCTGGGAGAGAGGGACTTACTGTCTTTCTCTGTGTACTCTCTGATGAATCCACCAGATTCCAGTGGATAGCTCCCAGCTCACTGTCACACAGATGGCCCTGGTTGTCTTGGTGGGTCATGAAACAAAATGAATAGACATGGATGTAAGAAATGATGTGTTGAGAGAGAGGGGGATGGATGGGGATGGTAGAGGAGTGGGAAGTGAGAGTGGCCAGTATGAATGGTGTACATACGTGAAATTGTAAAAAAAAAAAAAAAAAAACCAAAAACAAAAAAAACCAAAAAACCCCCAATAAATCCTACAACATGAAACCTTGTATAAAAATGACACACCTTAACAATTTCTTTCAGTCAGCCTATAAATGTTATATTCTATTGACTCCATCATCTCTGCTAGAATCTATAGTTTCATAGTCATGAGCAACCTTGGAAGAAAAAATAACACATATTTCAATTATATGCTCTAAATTATAAGAAAATGCCTCTAAACTTGTCTATTTTGTATATTTCCTCCCTCCAGGGGAAAGATTGATTTTTTTTCTCCTGTCATGTTATTTGTTCAGTCAAAAGAAACTGGAATAGTAATTACAGGTGTGCCTCTGAGGGGTAAGCATTTTATAATCTTTCTCTTTTTGTCACAGTAGGGATTTGCTTATAGGTATTGTGTATTTCATTTAAAGGCAGATGATATGCTTAATAAGATAAATCTTGGCCATATGTCACAGCCTGAAAAAAGTTGATAAACAGAGGACATGCTGAGAAAATAAGGCACTTAACAAATTGTCCACATGGCCACTGTTTTAGGACTTGGAGAATGGTAAAGATATTCTTCCACAAGGTAAAAATGAAATTTATTCTTCTACTCGGTGAGTTTTCTCAACTGATTTTTACAGTCTCTGAAAGAGGGAGAAACGAAGTTTTGTCTTGAAGAGGAATTTCAGACTGAATAATTCCTATAAGGATATTCAGGAACTTTATTGGGGGAGAGAGTTAATGTTGTAGGTGTCTTGTCTACTGTGAGGTGGTTGGAACTTGATATATCTCAGAGGTAATATGGGTCCCATGTAGGTAATCACAGTTCTCATTGTGGGACACATGTACTCTTGGTCAGCTATGGTGAAGACCACCATTATTCACTTACTCTTCCAGCATTGATGGGTCCAATTCCTGTATAAAGCACAGACTGAGACACGGCATCAGACAAGACAAAGCAGTTAATTACTCAATCTTCTAGTGGAAGGAGGAAAAGATAAAATATGCAGAATAACAGTAATCAAATACTCAGAATATTAGGTTATAATTGGTACAGCAATTATAAGAAAGGCAGTATTAGACAGGGTCCACTTGAATGTACCAGTTAATTCAACTTCAAATCCAAGTTGACACTATTGGAGTATTAGAAGGATGCTAACAAAATGATTTACTCTCTTCAAAGATATAGGAAACACTATTAGTGTGTACTTTAGAAAAAATCCTCATGAAGACCCTTAAGACTCTTACAAGATCTAATCTTCTGCTAAGTGATTCCATTGCCTACCACTCTCCTGTGCTGTGGGATGTTAAATGTGTTGCTCTGATTGGTTAATAAATAAAACACTGATTGGCCAGTAGCCAGGCAGGAAGTGTAGGTGGGACAAGCAGAGAAGAGAATTCTGGGAACAGGAAGGCTGAGTCAGGAGACGCTGTCAGCCGCTGCCATGACAAGCAACATGTAAAGATACCAGTAAGCTACAAGCCATGTGGTAACTTATAGATTAATAGAAATGGATTAATTTAAGATAGAAGAGTTAGATAGCAAGAAGCCTGCCAAGGACATACAGTTTGTAAGCAATATAAGTCTCTATGTATTTCACTCGGTTGGGTCTGAGCGGCTGCGGGACTGGTGGGTAAGAGAGATTTGTCCTGACTGTGGGCCAGGCAGGACTGGAAAAAACTCCAGCTACAGT
>CABHPH010161208.1:0-40633 GCA_902168325.1 Peromyscus nudipes
TGTCAGTGGATTAACAGCTGAATAGACTGTTAATCTAGTAACTTCCTAACTGTTAGGAAGTTGGGGTGTGACCTTGAAGGGTACATCTCTCCCTAGACCCTCTTCTCTCTGCCACACCCTTCTGCCATGCTTTCTGCTCTGCTATAGACCTAAAAGCAACAGCCAGCTGCCCGTGGGCCAAGCCTGCCATTGGGAGCCCAAACAGCTTTCCTTTTGGGTTGTAGGTATTTTGTGACCGCGGCAGGAAAGCTGACTAGCGCCCTCTGCTGGCTTGTTTCTCCTGAGCGCTGCCCTAGGGAAGCTGGTGCGGACCGGCCCAGCAGGGCAGGTGCACTTGACAAATGCAGATGGAATGAAACTGAGGAGGGCAGAACAAGCCTTCTGGAATAAGGCCTGAAGCCGGAGAAGAGAGGAGGTCAAAACCCATCACTTCATGCAGTTAGAGAACCTTTGGCTGCAGGTACTATCCCCTATCCCCTGAGATGGTCCAGGATGCTTAACAAATCAGACAGAGCAAGGCAGCAAGCAGTACTCCTCTCCATGGCCTCTGCATCAGCTCCTGCTCCCTGGTTCCTGTCCAGCTTGAGTTCCTGCCCTGACTGCCTTTGAAGACAGACCATGATGTGGAAGTGTAAGAAAATACGCCCCCACCCTGCAAAGTTGCTTATGGTCATAGTGTTTCATTACAGCAATAGAAACCTAACCAAGACGAAGCTCCAGCTAAGGGCTGCCAAGTGGATACTGACCCATTATACACGGGACACAGTGCCTGTGACAGCTGCTTTGTCCTAACTCAGACTCAGTGGGACGACCTAAGGGCTCTGAAGTCAGCAGTGTCCTGCTAACAGACACTTAGAGGTGTGACCTAGGAGATGGACGCTCAAAGGGACAGTCACAGCATCAACTGGACACTCTTCTGGCTCCTCTGCCCACGTCAGAGGCAGCGCAGCCCTGGTGGAGCTATGCAGTGAGAGAGGTGGGGAGAGCAGGTTACAGGGCTTGGGACCAGGCCAAGGTCTTCTCTAGCTGGAAAAGCACAAGGGGCTGTACAGACATGGGCCTTGGCATCCATCAGCTTTTCCTCCAGCCGGCCGAGGAGGACTTGGCAGAAGTCTCGGCACCCATCCTGCTTCTCTCACTGCTTCTCTTCTGAGGCCTGCAATCCCATGGAGCTGGAGCCTATGGCCTTCCCACTGTGGCTAGCTGCTGGCTAGGGTCAGTGTCTAGAAGGCTGGCACCCCTCTTCTCTGGTGCTCAGTTCCACGGATTTGTTCAGATACGTCAAAGAGCTTCACCTACTAGCCTCAGAAGAGTCCTATGAAACGGGACCTGGGGAGCACGATCCTGCTTCCTTGGTGCAAAGGAAGGTCCCAAAGTTCCAGGGAACTCTAAGGAGACAATCATTCTCCCAACATGTATGTACCACTAGTTCAGGACCTCCGGAATGACCAGACTTGTATTTCTCACTACCTTCGAAAAGGTAAGGACAGTCTGATGGCAAACTGTGGCACCAGACTCCATGGAGCATTTTTGGCTGGTTCATGCATTTAGGTGCAAAGGTAGAGGTGGCGTGCTTGGTGAGCACCTCACCTCAATGTCCAGCTTCTTCCCCGTCAGCTGACCCAGAGCTTTGGGTACCCATGCCTCCTCTTAACCTTCACTACTCAACCCGACTGTACCTCTGCTTCTCATTTCCTCCTTGGCACAAAGCAGCCAGGGCAGGTCCGCTCTCACACAACGGTGAGGGGATGGTCAGTGCTAGAGCTGGGACGGTTTGTCTCCCCCGACCCAGCCCGGCTCTTAGTTCAGTGGTTCTCAACCTTCCTGGTGCTGTGACCCTTTAACACAGTTCTTCATGTTGTAGTGACCCCAACCACAAAATTATGCTCACCGCTACTTCACAACTCATTTTTCTACTACTATAAATCGTAATGTAAGTATCTGATGTGTGACCCCTGTGAAGGGTTGTTCACCCCCAAAGCGACTGCAGCACACAGGCTGAGAACTACTCTCTTAGGACCTCCTTTTCTTGGTTCTTTGGTCTCCGCGTCAGGCTGGAAGGATGAGTGAGATTCCCACCTTACTTTAGTAGAGCGGGCTTACCAAATCTGAGGCAAGGTCAGGAGGGGTGAGAAACGCGCACAGGCTGTGTAAGGAAAGCTGGGAGTGGAGGCATCTCCGCAGAGCGCTGCACTCTGTGGAGCCACACTCGAGGACCCCCAGGCAGTGCTCCTAGAAAGCAAAGCACCTTTGGATGGTCACTCTCCTCCCCAGGCAGAGAAAGGTGTGTAGACACACCAGCTCCCTAGAGCAAAGAGCCCTACTGTGAATCCTCTATTAGTCTCTGGTGTAAATACCCCAGTCTCCAAGAGCATTCCTTGCCCCTGGCCAGACAGATGCACTCTGGGCTCTTGCTGGCTCCTTGAGGTTGGCTATAGTGGGGCCACCCACAACGGTCTCTTCTGAAAACATCCCCAGCCTGCAGCACCTGGAGCTGGGGGCAGCTCCTGGAACCCAGCGGCTGCTACACCCATACTTACAGCTGCTGGGCTTGTGAACTGGCACAGCATCCCACTCCGGTGGGGGAGAGTCTTTTTCACCCTCTGAGCTACTGGTATTCCCTAGTTCTTGACTGTTGGGGAGGAATTTCGAGAGGCCAACTGGCCTGTTGTCCACTAACTTATTTGTACCTGCATAGAATCAGAAAGGAAAGTTAATGGGGGAGGGTTTTCTTTCCTGAGTCTGCTTCACTGAATCCTCAACATGGCCTTGGCTTCATAATAGAATTAGCAGCTAGTGACTGACTACCAGCCACTCGACAGTTATGAAAACATCTCTGTGATCAACATGACAATACCTTTTGTTTTCTGGGAATTTCGTGATTTGGATCCACTTGTTAGTGTAGTTGGAAGAGGAATCTTGGTTGGGAGATTTCTGCGCTGTTTATTTTCCAGTGAGGGGGTATATGGGAGTTCGAAGGAACTGAAAGGAAAACAAGGATGCAATAAAACCAATTTATCCTGTTGTTTGGAGCAAGGTTGTATGTCATTAAGAGCATAACTATCCCACAGTTCAACTGCATGCCTTGTTGATAGGGTTTCCTGCCCAGTTCTATACTTGGGACTCTCTGTGCTCTAAACATTCTGGGACTGCTGGTGTGTGTGTGTGCGCGCGTGTGCCTAACCTCTGCTGTCTTAAGTGTAAACAGTGTGCTGAGGTGCATATTTGGAGACAGATGAGGGGTCTGAATGCCTGCTTCGGGAAATGTGTGCATGAACTTGCTGCATGGAGCCAGCAAGGGCAGCTGTGCTTCAGGTGAGTCTTTCCAGGACTTTTGCCACAGTGGAGTCCTGAATGCATTTTCCAACAGAGATTTAACAAAGAGCTGGAGCCAAGTTCCAGCCACTGCAGAACTAGGTATCAGCTTAAGCAAGGAAGCAGGAGCAGTACTGCCTGTGGGTAACAAAGGTATTCTTTACAAAGCTGTTTCTGTGACAACTACCAAGGTGGATCTGGGAGGCTGGCTACAGCTAGGCAGTGGCCCCTGGGGTAGAATCACCAGTGTTGGCTGATAACGGCAGAAAAGCCAAGGGCTCACTTTTGGGAAGAGATATGCAAAGCCTGTGCACATTTTAGTTTATTTTCTTCTTTTCCAGTGCTGGGTACTAAATCTAGGGCTTTGTGTATGCTGCTCACTTTCTCGCCCACTGAACTACATCTTCAACATTTTCTTTATATTTGAGCAGAGACCTATTGAGTCATCCAAGCTGGCTGTGAAATTGCTGTGCAGCTCAGGCTAGCCCTTGAGTTTTGATTCTCTTCACCCTTTGAGTAGCTAGAAGTACCAAATGCACAACCATACTTAGCTTTGCACAGGTATTTTTAGAGCTGTGCTTCCTGTTCCCAACCCTGTGTGTGTGGCCTCAGCATATCCCTTAGACCCCTACCCTGCTCTGGCCCTTAAGTTCTTTATATCCCCCATCTTGTTTCCACTTGCACCCCAAATCCTCATTTCTAGGGTGCTGCCAATTCCTGCTAGGTTTTAGGTATAAAATAAACCACCGTACTGATTAACATCACAGTTCAAAGGCTAGAATAGTTCTACCTTCCCAGACCCAGTGGCCCCCAAATACTCATGGCTCTCCTACTCCCCAGCAAACCAAGAAAATAAAGGAGGCAAAGTGTGACTTCACACAAAGCACACCCATTTTAAAGAAACTTGTTTAGCTATATTTATAAGGGACTGGGGTCAAAGGACATTTGTTTTTGCATATGTCACAAAATTCTCTCTCTCTCTCTCTGAGACAGGATCTCCCTTCAACTCACAAAAACTGCCTGCCTCTGCCTCCCAAGTGCTGGATTAAAGGTGTGTGTGTGTGACCATGCCAGGCTCCATAAGTATTTCTGAAATTAGTTAAAGAGATACTAAACCAAACAAACCAGATGGCTTCTGTTAGCCCAGATAAATAAAATTTTAAGTAGTATAACAAACTGGAACCAAACCAAACCAAACCAAACCTCCACCACCACCATTTCCAGGCAAGACTACAAACACCACAGTGTTACACAGCTTTCTGCCCTTCTTCCACTTCTGGCTGACGCGGTTATTTTACAATTCCACATTCTAAAAATGGCAGAAGACTTGACAGACATGGACACCCAGCCCCTGGTGGAGGCCGGGTGGGTCATATTGGGAAAGTCATCTGTAATGGTGGGGGTGTCTATTTTACAAAACTTGACTCTGCCACTGTACAATTAATGGGCTTTTAAGAGAAAAAGGTGCCAAACTATTTTATTTTTTGCTAACGTGATATTCCTAAATTAAGCCAGATGGTTTCTAGAAAAAAGTTTAAGGCTTTTAAGTAAAATGGACGATAGCCAATCAACGTGAAGTGATTCTGTCTACAAGGGTGAGAGAGTCTTCAAGATTGAACCTAATAATGGTCAAATGATTTGAGAAAAATCAGTAGACAATAGCAGTCAGTGTAGCTCAGGCACCGGGCCTAGTGAAGAAGAGAGCTGGCGACAGCCATCAAGACAGCAGTAGCCTGTCTAGGACAATCTCTGAAGTATTCCTCATAACTCTGAGGCTCAGACTAACAATGACATGACATGTCTTTACCCTTCCTTCCCACATCTCTTCCCCACTTTCCTCTACATCAGCTCCCGCGGTGCTAACACTGAAATCAGTTCATCCGAGGATGCTAACGCAGTTGAATGAAACTGAATAATCTTAGTCAACAGCCCAGCAGCTCACACATTCATTCTCTGTAGAACAGTCTAGAGAAAGCCTCTTGACAAGGCCCACCTGAACCCTGTCCTGTGGGTCCTGGAGTTCTTCCACAGTAGAGCTGTCTCATCCCTACAGTTGACGCTATCCCTGAACATGTTTTAGGGAAGAGTAAGTTCTTCCAAGGTTTACAGCACAGACTTCTAGACCCCTAGGTCAGTGACAGAGCAGGCGCCAAGCTCTTCTTGAGAAAGCTATAGACTCCCACTTGGGACTGAACCACTGTTACCTCTGTGCACAACTGAAATGGCTCTCGGCCTGGGAACAAATTCAACCCAACTCTCACAACAGATTGCTAACCCTGCCCTCTACACACCTGGCATCAGGAGCAGGTGGATGTCCCTAGCCAGTGACAGTAGATGCTAGACATGAGGCAGCCCGTGGCTTTTGGGGTCCAAACCCCCTGGAAAGTGACTGGAGTGACGCCCGGCTCCAGCAGTCCCCTGACACTCAGTGTGTCTCTGCACTCACCTGACTTTCACATCTGTTGGAATCTCTTTCTTAACATTTAAAAGCTTTTTGCTTTTTTGCTTCAGTTGAGACATGTCGCTTTCGTGCTTTTCTGGCATGGCTTGTTTTCCCTTTTGCCTTTCTGTGTCCTGTAAAAGATGCATATGTAGTTGCTCAGAGGATTAACAGAATGACTGAAAATGGTTTTATTTGAGATGAAGACACAAAACCTAAGGTAACAGCTATACATGTCAAATATACAAAAATAACACCGCCCTTTCAGACAGAGCCTCACTGTGGAGCTTCTTGCTGGCCTGGAACTTTCTATGTAGACCAGGCTTGGCCTTGAGCTCAACGTTCACCTGCCTGGGCTTCCTATGTGCTGGGATTAAAGGTATATACCATCACACCTGTCCCTCTGAACTCCTTTCTTGAAATCTGTCGTAGCTGTCAATTTTGCAGCTGCTTTTAATTTAGTGTAATTGTATTCTGATGAGTCTGAATTATAAAGGTCATTTAGTTTACATGCATGTCCTAACAAGAAGGTGGGCAGTGGCAGCAGCCATTAGTAGCTTCTTATTAAAGTACAGGGAGTAAAATCTTGTCTCCACTTATAAGAAAGATCCAGCAAAGACTATGTTGCAATGCTAAACACTTGCAGCAGCATGTGTTACCCCTTGCACAAAGCTCGGCCCAAGACAGATTCTGGGAGGCACCTAGTCGCTCCACCGCAACTAGCCACAGTGCTGTGGTAGGGGTACGGCTCCCCACATGCTCCACCAGGAGGCGGAACATGAATACCCATTCACTTATTCAGCTCACATTTACTGGCTATCAGCTTGGTGCCAGGCAGTGGGGTTACCAGGGAGATAAAGTCTCTTCCCCCGGGTCATCAAGCCTAGAGAGAGGGAGACACACATGGCAGCAGTGTGGCCTGTACTGTGAAAATGTCCTCTGGCCATGGCAGAGCCCAGAGGATTTCTTAGGCCTGGCCTGACTGAGCAGCTTGCCTAGGCAATTAAAGCTGCACTGTAAAGCCCATACTACCAAACTGGCCACCATTGCTGCTTCTGGCCCTCGGCCAGATTAGAAAACATGCAATGAGCATTTTTAGAGTAATGTGACATGTTAACATATCCACATATGAGCTCAGAGGAGCTGTCTCCTGACCAGGCTGTGAATCCACTCAAAGACTGCTGATGCTGCCTAGGGAGCTACGCACAGAGTGGGCGGTGTACCAAACACAACCTGGTTCGTCATCACATTGACCCAGAGCACCTGGGCTGATGGGCAAGGCACACTCAGCAAAGTGGTCAGCCATGGGTGTGAGGGTCAGGCATGGGAGAAACATAACCCACCATCTGTCTGGCCTCAGTGTGGTTAACAGGCAGCCTAAACTTAGCAGGCCAGTTTACTTAGCTGTTGAGAGTAAATAAACAACAGGTAGTGGCCACTCAGGCCACCCTCCTCCCTATCCTATGCCTCCAGGGACTTTCTGAACCCATGGTTAGACGTAGGGCACAGAGCAAGAGCTCTCTGGAAGGTTGTGAGCCTTATCCTTTCACAGCAGAGACACCTCTCTCCAGCCCAAGAGCTGGCTAAGTAAAGGGCAAGGCCTTCTGTCCAGCATTGCTACCCAAGCCTTAGCACTTAGGTGCTCAATACACATTTCGTCAAAGAATGAGTAGAATAGGGATGCCATGAGATGCACAACCCACACACTGAGGCCAGTCAGAAGAAAGGCAGCCCCATGGCTTCTGCACAAGGGTGCTGGGCAGTAGGAATAAAGCCTATCGAACGGAGGACTAGCAGGCCTGGGACTTGGAGGAGTGAGCTCTAAGCTTTGTTGGTGAGGAAGCATATGGTACAGAAGATGTGGGAACAGAAGGCATGAACAAGTGAGGTGGGAAGGATGCTAGTGGTATAGAGAATGATGGTGGCCGAGTTAGCCAAAGAAGAGACACTGAGGGTGATCAGAAAAGAGGCTGGAAAGGTAGGCAGGGAAGGTCCTGGGATGGAATTGCTTGCCAGATGCTGACACCGCTGGGACTCCACTCAAGGCTAGCGACTGGTATCCGGCTTCTCTGGTTATTTGCTAAAATAGGAACCAAGTCCAATGCTCCAATACAACTTACAAATTATATGGAAGTAGGAGAGCACCAGGCCAATTGCAAGGAAACGCAGAGGGGATAGGAGGGCATCTGGGATGGTACTTGTGCGTCTGAGGTAAAACATTAAATCACCCAGTGGACAGAGTTAGGCATGCTTATGAACGGATCACTTAGGCCACTAGACAGAAACCAGAAGCCGGATTCTGGTCCACAGCATTAAGCACTGCACAGACCATCTTAAATCTGAATAAACTCCCCTGAAGTGGATAATGCCAAAGCAGAGCCAGAGCCTGCGTTTCTGCACAGCATTTACAACTCACATGCTGGCCATGTGCACCGCTGTGGCATGCCAGGTGTTCGGCAGTGTTATTCTGAATGTTCCATCACTTGTCAGCTGCTGACTCAAAGGAAGGGACATGTTCTCCATGTGCCAGCGTGTCCTGGGCTGGGCTCTGGTCCCAGGTGACCACTAATGGTATCTGGGAGTTACTGCTGCTCCTGCCTGGGGTGTGTGTGAGCTGCCACTGAAAGCCTGTTTCCAGCACGACTACAGAACCGAGCAGGTTTCACGAAGGAGCGTGATTACTATCCCGGCTGCTCCCTAACTTTTCAGAAGGGTTTCAGGTTCTAACTAATATTTTGAAATGCTCTTCCCCAGGTGAAATGACATCATCGGATCCCAGAGCTGGGGTGGTTTCTGCAGGGGGAGGGGTGTAGGCATGCCTCAAACACTGAGGACACATGCTTAGTAGGAGTGACAGGAGACAGGACTTTGTACCTCCCTGAGGAGCGGCTCCGTGTCGGGGTTGGAGGTCTCTGTGGTGGTGGAGGAGCTGTCGTCATCGGCCAGGGTGTCCTTTAGCTCATCCTCCTGGGGCTTTCCCTTTCCCCGCCTCTCCTTCTCCTCTGGCTTCTTCGGAGGCTTAGCCTTGCGTTGTTGAAGAGATTTTCCTTTCCCTGGGGATGGAAAATCAGAGTAATAACAAAGCTTGATCCAAAAAGCTTCAAACCCAAAGCCAAACTTGTAAAGTTCTGTTTGGAGAGGGGCTGGTTTCTTTTTTCTATGATTTTTCCTTCTTGACTTAAAGCTGTCCAAATTGGGGTTGGCTTTATGAGGAGGTTGTTTTAAAAAGCCGACTTTGTTGAGACACAGCTGATGTGCACTGGACTACACTCATCTCACAGGTACAGTTTGGTGAGTATGTGTAGACTTGGCTGATCTGGCAAACTGGCCTGAAAATATCTGCCAGAAAGTGATGGAACTTTGAAAAAAATCCTGAAAGCCTCTGGAATGTGTGGGGAGACAGACTATCAGTGAGGAAATTGTCAGATGAACTTTGGCATCACCTGGAGGTGCTAAAACCCTGGTAGCTGAGCCATGCTGGCTGGATCCCATCCTGGCCTTTCCTGTTTGCAGGGTCACAGTGAGGAATTACAAAAGCCCTTAGAACAGCACTGGCACAGGAATGCCATGTAATGTCACACTGGCTATATACAGAGTCAAACAGGAAGCTTAGTATTTTAAATGATCTGGATGCTACCAGAAGCAACCACAACATATTCTCAGCCATGTTCCAGGTGCCAGAAATACAATACTGAAAAAGTAGAGCCTTACTTCGTGGAGCTATGCTCTACAGAGTCTAGAGAGAGGCAATCTCCAGATTCTAGCATCTCAGCTTGAGCCCACAGACCCAGTCAGAGCTGCGGAAGGCACACTTTCGAGCAATCTCTGGGAGGCATCCTTTCTAAACACAACAGTGAAAACAGTGACTGCACACTTGGCCTGAATACTGACATTTGATGCTTATCTTAAACAGTGCCCCTGCTCCTGGCCACCCTGGGGATGAAAATTTTGGCATCTATAACGGGGTGGCAAACTAGAGGTGTGGGTTAAATCTGACTTATGCTTGTTTTGTACGGTTTGAGAGTAGAAAATAACTTATGTTCTTAAGTGGTTAGAAAAACAAAGAAGTCTTGTACATGTTGGCAAGCATTTCCCCATTGAGCCATACCTCAGTCTCATCTAGGCCTCTACAATTAATTTCTGTCTTCAGTACTTTACGGTTTTGTAAAGGTTTATGGCAATCCCCTCACTTCAAAGCCAATGCTGTCCTGCTCCTCATTCAAGACACGTTTTCTGGGTACTGCATGAGTGTATCCTCCCTCCTCAACCATGCTGGCACTCAATGCCATCACCTTTGGAATTTCATTTTTCTGGTTTCATGGAGAGGCACACTGCTGTGATGGGCCTGACCATGCTGCTTTCTGGAGGTATGTGGAAAACTTTGGGGCTTTGGATTAAGAAAGTGGTGGGGCTCAATGGGCTAGCCTAGTGGGAGCTTGGAAGACAGTAGTGCTGGGGACAAGGTAGACTATGGAGGCCCAAGCTTGAGAGGTTTCAGAGGGAAAGAATCTTAGTGACCATTCTTGTGATATTTTGGCATAGAATGGTTATTTTTTGCCCTGAAGAATCTGCTTTTGTTGGCAAAGGCGATTTCCAGACAGCCTAATGCTGATTCTTTCTCATGGTTACTAGTGACCACTCTCATGCAGATCTACAATGAAAAAGAGTAAGTAGGGCAGAAAGAAAAACAAAATGTACAACTTGAAGAAAAAGAAAGCCCCAGTGAATTGAATGTTGGAGCCAAATCCTATGCTCAAAAAGCTGAGAAGTTTCAAGGCCCGATGCAAAATGGAATACAGAAGTGGTACCTTGGGGCAAGACCCCACCAGCTGATCCTTCAACTTGGGAAAGGAAAGAGTTCCTTAGCCCTAGATCTCTTCTGGCCCCCCAAATCAACAAGTCAAAGCTCATGCAAATGTAATTCAAGGAGGGGGCAGGTTCCATCCCACACAGGCAGCAGCGCTGCATCCACCAGGTGTCTGTGGTTCTGGCTTGAGAGTCCTAAAGAATACAGGAGTAAAAGGCTGGGATCACCCAGCGACCCCAAAGCGCTACGATGACAGAGCTGTAGGACGCCTGCCAGAGAGAGCTACATGCAGGAAGTGGAAGCAACCCACAAGAGAAGTGACTTGTCCTCAGCAAAGCTGGAAGGGCAGAGCCATGTAAGCCCTTTGACATTGGACATAGAGCTACAGAGCTTGCCCAGCTGGTTTTCAGTCTTGCTTTGGTCCAGTATTTCCTCCCTATGCTCCCTTTCCTCCCCTTTGGAATGATAATATATATTCTGTGCCAATGTATGTTGGAATTTGTGATTTGCTTTTTTATTTTATGGGGGTTACAGTTAAGAGACTGCTTTGAGTCCTTAAGACTTTGGATTTTTTTAACTGTTGAAACTGAAAGAGTATGAGGTGTTGTAGAATATTATTTTAAGATGTGTTACATTTGTTTATGCTGTGGAACATTTGTTTAATGATGCAAAGATGTGTTGCATTCTTTTATGTTGCATTTGTTTAACTCTGTGAAGCTGTGTTACTGTGCCTGTCTAAAACGCCTGACTGGTCTAATAAAGAGCTGAATGGTCAATAGAAAGGCAGGAGAAAGGATAGGTGGGGCTGGCAGACAGAGAGAAAATAGAAGGAGAAATCTGGGAAGAGAGATTGAGGAACTAGAAAAGGAGGAGAGGAAGATGCCAGAGGCCAGCCACCCAGCCAGACACAAAATAAGAAGGAAAGAAAAGATATATAGAAATAGAGAAAGGTAAAAGCCCAGAGGCAAAAGATAGGTGGGATAATTTAAGTTAAGAAAACCTGGCTAGAAACAAGCCAAGCTAAGGCTGAGCATTCATAAGAAAGTAAGACTTCATGTGGGGCTGGAGAGATGGCTCAGAGGTTAAGAGCACCGACTGTTCTTCCAGAGGTCCTGAGTTCAATTCCCAGCACCCACATGGTGGCTTACAACCATCTGTAATGAGATCTGGCACCCTCTTCTGTATACATAATAAATATTTAAATCTTAAAAAAAAAAGACTCCATGTGATTTATTTGGGAGCTGAGTAGTGGGTCCAAAAAAGAGTAAAGAGTAAAAAACAACCAACTACAATGGAGACTTCTGAAGTTGAACTAAATGCATTTTGCACTGTGATATGGCCACAAACCTATGGGGGCCAGGGAGTGGAATGTGGTGGTTTGAATAAGAATGGCCCCCATAGGCTCATTTATTTGACTACTTGGTCCCCAAATGAAGAACTGTTTGGGAAGGGTTGGGAGGTGTGTCACTGGAGGTGGGCTTTTCACAAGCCCACTTTAATCTCAGTAGTATCCCTCTGCTTCCCGGCAGCGCCCGCTCCAGGGCCCTGCTACCTGCCATTAGAATCATGGAACCATGAGCCCCCTTTTACAAGCATTGCCTGGTCACAGTGTTTTGTTTCAGCAACAGAAAAGCAACTAGGAAAGCAGGACACCTGGCCCGGTCCTGCTGCAGCTCATGCGCTTGCCCAGTCACCACGAGGAGCCACATGCCACACTCATGGGAATCTTTTCTCCCTTGGTCTCCTACCTTACATGTACCTTATCTGTAACTCTGAAATCCACCTCCACCCAAAACTGTTTTCCCCTAACTTGCTTGAAATGAAATGTACCATGACTGATGATTTTTGGTGGTACCACCCAGCTGAATTGATGAAAGCCTGCTTGTCGCCATGGGAATCACACGGTCTACATGCCACATTTCTTTCCAAAGTTGTGAGTTCCCAACCTCCGTGGCTCTGGATTGTTCTAACCTGAGGCCTTGTTACTGCCAATAAGTTTGATTCCTGTTATACTTCAGCAGCTTACATCCAAGGCTGCACTCGAGAACCTGTTACTGCCCACACTGTTCACTCTGAAACCTTACACTCATGCCTCATTGTTAGACCTAGCTCTGGCATTTCTTGTCAATACCCCACAACTGGCCTTGTTGTTCACATTTTTCCTGTTTGTAAGGCTCCTTCAGGCAGAAGCTCTTTCCCTGACCCACATTGTCTGGCACATCCCTTACTCTTTTGCCAACAAGCAAAAAAAAAAAAAAAAAAAAAAATTGTCACTTTCTGCTGTCCCTGTCCTGTAGGGCCAGCGTCCTTGGTTTCACAAATTATTATCTCATTTGCTTCTTTTGCACCCTTTTCTTACTTAGAGAAGAGTCGTAAGTGTGTAGCCTTGCTGGCCTCAAGATTGTGACAACCTTCCCACCTCTGCCTCACCAGTACTGGGATTACAGATGTGTGTCACCATGCACAGCTAAAAACCCTATTTTTGAGGGTAGATGGTTTTGGTTTTAGCTCCATTTTCAAAATAAATTTTAACAATGGCTGTAACACAGTTATCACAGGCAGCTGAAAGGGTAACAGGATATGCCATCCAACAGGTTTCTGATTTGAGAAGCAAAAGGAGAATACAGTGGTTTTTTTTTTTTTCCAAGACAGGGTTTCTCTGTGTACCTTTTGGTGCCTGTCCTGGATCTTGCTCTGTAGCCCAGGCTGGCCTCGAACTCACAGAGATCCGCCTGGCTCTGCCTCCTGAGTGCTGGGATTAAAGGTGTGGGTCACTGCTGCCTGGCCAGCTCTATCTTTTATGACTATTGGCTGTTTCTGTTTGCCCTGCGATACGGAAGGCCTGTTGCTTCACCCAGGAAACGGGTGCGAGCTACCAAACACTTGCCACAGTGCTGCTGCCTACACTGCTTACAGGCCTGACTGCTCCTTGGTCACGCCTCCTCCCTCAGATGCTTGTTCTTCTGAAGGGGAGGAGAGGGTTACCTTTGCTTTTTGACAATGGTGATGGAGGCTGCTCTGTAAACACATCTAGGGGTGGGGAGTCGTGGTGGTCAAAGTCTTTGTCCATGGCTTCTATGAGACTGGTGATGTCGGAGTCCTCTGAGCTGTGCCGTGTGCTGCTGGCCCGCTCTGGGTGGGAAGAGTGTGGGAGAGGGGCAGGAGACAGCCTTTCTGGTGGTGGCTCCTGGTGTTGAGGCACTGGCGGTGGAGGCTGGGAGTGCTGCTCCAGCGGGCTGTGGCTGTGCTGCTGGCTGCTGTGCTGGCCCTGCTTCGCCCCTTTGGACTTTCTGCTGGCTGTGTGACCCTGGGTCACTGCACTGGCCTCCAAGACTAGGGGGCTTGCTTTGCTCATAGACTGTGAGGTGGCTGCTTGTGCAGAAGTCCTGCTCGACATACTTGAACTGTTTTTGGTTCTGACATTGTCCACGTCAGCTGAGTTTTTGCTGCTGTGGCTGCTGTGTGGGTGAACTGATGTGCCACACTGCCTGTGACTCCCCGTACCAGGTCTGGAGGATGAGCTGCTGTAGAAACCCCTACCATGACTGTGTTCGCAGCCGAGTGTGTTCAAGCTGAAAAATGGATTGATTGAAAAATCAGTAAGCAGCAACTTCCAATCTAATACTACGAAAAAATTCCATCAGTATATCTATCACAAAGAGAAACTAGGAAAAAACAGCAGGAAGGGGCAAGAGCCACAACCTTCTACAGTCATTCCCTCTGGAAATTATAAGTCAGGCTAGTGGTCTAACTAATATCTACGCAGATTTTGTCCCTGATAAAAAATCTTGTATGAGTTCTTAGTAACTGAGCGCCAGATTCAAGGTTAGAATTGATTTTTTTTAACCCTGGGTGAGGATACATTTCTGTTTCTTGTAATCACATCCAGCAAGTCTACGTGTACTAGAAAGTGGATTTTCAGCATGTGAACATACTTTCCTTCAGATGAAATACCAGCGATTCTCCTGAGATCAAATGGCCTTCCCACATCAAAGGGCGGGTTGGAAGCTTCAAAGGATAGTCGCCTTCGAAACGGCTCCCAAATTCCTTGAGCTTCCAAATAGGCTGTTCCAATGACCAGGAGAAACAGCGCACTGTGGGGCACAGAGGGAGGAGTCAGCACTTTTTGCCAAGACAAGAATAATACATTTTTTTTTGGGGGGGGGGGCTTACAATGTAAAAAAACTAGATATGCCTGCAACACATTTTAAAAGACAAGATACAAATGAAACATTATAGATCAAACAAAGTTTGCACACCAACTTTGTTGTTTTTGATCAACTTATATATTTTATGTGTAGGCGTTGTGGCTGCATGTATGTTGGTGTACTAACTATGTGCATGCAGTGCCAACGGAGGCCAGAAGAGCGGATCAGATCTCCTGGAACTGGAGTTACAGACAGTTGTGAGCTGCCATGTGGGTGCTAGGAAATGAAGCCGGGTCCTGTGGAAGAGCAGCAGCGCTCTTTCTTAACCACTGAACCGTCCCTGCAGCCTTTGCAGAGCAACGGTAAAAGTGCAGGCCCACACCCAGAAGCTTCATGTGAAGACAACATGTCAGAAGAGACACCTGCAGCCTAATCATTCCTAACCAAGAGGAACTGGATGGAGGTTCAACTCTTGCTCCTGAAGATGTGCATGGTAGCTATAAACTAATTTAGATGCGATTATATCTGATGCTCTACAATACATAAAGAAGTAAACTGAAAGAAGATAAGGAGACAAAGGCCTTCAAATGTATTTCTACTCTGTTTTCTGTTGCTCAGGCACACAATTACGTCAATTACCTATGCCCAAGGAAGGCAACTTTACCTGGTGTTTTGTGCCTTCTTCCTTACGAAATCAGCATAGACTGCATTGTTAAGTGAGTAGGAAAGGTAAAAGGACTTCTTTATTGTATATGCCACCCAAGAATGGTTCAGGTGTAACTGTTCCCACCAGTATACAGCTTGACCAAGTCAGGGGTCTGCTCTGTCTGCTTTGAGAAAAGTGAGAGGCAGAGTGGGCCCTGAGTGAGAACCAACCTTGCAGGAACACACTGTACCTCATTACTCCTGAGATGATGATGTACAGAGCTAGTTCCCAGTTGGGTCTGGGGAGGGCTTCTGCACAGGCTGCTAACATGTGGTAAGGAAGGGAGGCATTCAATACAAACACAAACTCGGAGCCGCTGGTTGTTACGAACTTCAGTTCCCGAATAACTCTGGAGGCAGTGAAATCTGGAGTAAACCTGAGACGAGGACAGCGGTGAGGGTCATTTGCAGACAGATTCGCGCAGCTCTTTCCTGGCCCCTCTGTTTTTGTTTTGTTTTTGGAGCTAGGCTTTCTTCCTAATGACTTTCTCAACAAAACAAACCAGCCGCCCATTCCTAGAGTTCTTCTGTCCCTCTCTGCGCACTGCTTAGGGCCTCTTGTGCTCTCTACGTAGACCTTGAGCTGGTGCCACCCTCCGCCCTGGACAGTTGGGTAGCCGGTGTAGTGATGTATGTACATATTCATTACAGATGTATCTGTAATGTACATGTATATGAATGCGGTAATATACATGGGAGTGCTGGTTAAACAGCCACAGAAAGTCACAGAATTGTTATCTAATCAAGGGCAGAGGTCATAGTCATTACTCTGTAATAAGTTATCAATTACTAAAATAACTGCATCTAATACTGAGGGCCTAAACGCTGTCTTCTGAGTAAGTTCACATTCTTAGAACATACAGAAACAATGGCACACGAGAGGCATAGGCCTCTGCTCTGTGGCCGAGACACTTCCAAGTCACACTAACATCTTATGCTTTACATCAACCTTAAAAATAATATTGAAATTGGTTTTTAAAAAAGTAGTTTCTAAGATTATCTGATCCAATTTAAGGACAGAGAAAGTTTTACAAACTTTGGAAACAAAAATATATAATAAATATTTCAGTTGAAGTTAAGTGGAAAAAACCAAACACATGTGAGATAGAGCTTTTAAAAAAATTTTTTTTTACTTATGCTCATGTGTGTATGTGTATTTTGCCTGCATGTATGTCTGTGCACTACATGCATGCAGACCCTGCAGAGACCAGAATAGGACAGTTCCTCTAGGGACTGCAGTTACAGAAGGTTGTTAGCCACTATGTAGGTGTTGAGAATCAAACTCAGCTCCTCTGGAAGAGCAGCCAGTGCTCCTAACCAATGAGCCATCTCTGTAGCCCCTGATAAAGACCTTGTAAGTATGGAAATGTATCTTTATGTGAAAGGACTCTAGTGTTAGCAGTGGAAAGTCAGGCACAGAATTAAACCAGTGTGACAAGCACATACTTACAGTATGATTATGTCTCTAGAGGTGTTGGCACTCAGTGCGAAAGCTTGACAGTTAACTACTTTGAAGCCATAGCCTTCACAGGCATACCCACTGATTTCAATAGTTTCTACACGGATTCCAAGTTGTCCTGTATTCTCTACTTTGAATGTTCTTTTCAATGTGAAATTTGGTTCTCTTAGTTTCAAACCTAAAGAGAAAGAAAAAAAAATCAGATGTATGGATAAATCTTGCTATCATGTGCTTCTGGTGTGAAAGAGGTATGCGTTGTGAGCTTCTGTATGCTGGACATTATGAGTCACCCCACATGCCAAAGAGATCAGCATTCCTCAGGATTTGTCTGGAAACTTCCACTTTGACCTCTCATTTTATTCCTAACTAATAGACTGTATTCATTCATTTATTTATTGGCAGTAAGGTCTCTGTATGTACTCCTGACCTGGCTTGAACTCACTAGGTAGTTTAGGCTGGCTTGGAGCTCATGATCCCTTGCTCCAGCCTCCCAAGTGCTAGGCTTATAGGAGTGCATCACCCTGCTAGGTGTTGATGTGCCATGGTACAAATGACATATTTTACTATTCATCCTCCGAATAAACCCGCAAAAGATCCAAATGAAACACCTCTGAATGTAAGACACAGGATTCCCTTAGCACCATATACATTCATGACTGGGCGGCAGGTGTGCACATATGGAAACACTATTCTGCTTCTGGAATCACTGAGGGTTGAAAGCAAACGCTGGAAGCTGGGCTCTGCACAGTCAGGGATACTCACTGTCTACACAATCTTTTAACAGTGCTTCTGTGATTTTGAAGCGTAAGGAACTCCCTGGACCTGGAAGCTTGCCTGCCACCCTCAAGTTCTCAGTTGTCCCTTGACCTTGGACCATCACAGCATCCATCACAGTCAGGTTGTTTCTATGAAAGAACAAGAATTACACATTTTTCTCCAGTTAATTTTGCATATCTTTTGATTTACAAGTTCTAACATTTTGTAAGCAACCACAAAAAAAAATTATTAGCATGTTGAATTTAAGGGTAAAAATGTAAAAATTCACCAAGAGCACACATTTTCATTTTAAGTCACACATAGTACAGATGACGCTACTGATGGTTTTGAGTGATACAAGGACTTGAAGGTAAGCACTGAAAACGAACCCACACTCACACTGCAGAACCTACCTGACTATGATCAGTGAAGAAACCGTTCTGTTGTGAAGTGGAGTAAACTTTACTTTGACAGATTTCTTCTCTCCAGGTTTTAAAATGAGGTTTAAAATGAAATGCCGAGAGAGGCCTTCTGTAAATCCTGTTGGACTTTGCAGTGGATGAGCCTTGAATCATTTGTATAAACAAAAAAGAGTCGTTAATATACTTTTGGACAAACCATTTGTCCCCATCCCCTCTAGACCCCAGTACAGTCTCTCAAACTGGTCACATAGACAAGTTTATCCTTCATAACTTAAACACTGGCATGGAGAGCTGGGTAGCCAGTAAGGAGACGTCATATTCTGCATTAAAACAACAGAATTTATTTCCCGGGCTACCAAAGCCCTCATGTTTGTATTATGCATTTTATATTTGTATACAGGTATTTTTTAAAGTGTGTGTGTGTGTGTGTGTGTGTGTGTGTGTGTGTGTGTGTTTGATTTGAAATACAACTAACATACAGGAAAGG
Organism: Peromyscus nudipes; assembly: GCA_902168325.1. NCBI lineage: Eukaryota > Metazoa > Chordata > Mammalia > Rodentia > Cricetidae > Peromyscus > Peromyscus nudipes. The sequence goes on from CABHPH010161208.1 coordinate 18,540, forward strand.
ACACAGACCTGAGACAAACAGCTTGATACATTAATACAAAGCCAACACTCATGACTGGAAGACAGGTAGGCCAACAATCAGTACCCCAAGTTCCACTGATACTGCAGCCTGGCACTGCTGTGCAGGAAGCAGAGAAAGCCTCAAGGAAATGAAGTTCAGAGAGAATGTGTGCTGTTGACACAGGCATAGCCTGGTCAATCTTTAATTTTATTTTGAAAATAAGGCACCTAATTATTGCTTTGTAGATACTTGATGTCAGTTTAAGACATAATTTAGTTTGAAATTTAAAATAATATTTTATGGCCAGTTATAAAGATGGTTAAAAGTTGTTTTGTTTTTAATTAAAAAACAGTTTCAACACAAAGAAACACTATTCTGGTTTTTAAAGAAGATTAAGTTTAAAGATTCTGGGGGAAGGGTTGGCATGGTTCTGATGTCACACTGGAAAGAGTGAGTTCTGTGGCATCCTCTACTTCCTTGGCATGGCTGGGGTTAATAGACACAGGTTCATCTACTTGTGAAACACAACGTACTCGGTGAAGCACATCACTTAACTCCTGCTTACGAGGTAGAATGTTCTCTTTCACAGCTAACGCTGTTCTTTGTTAACGTCTGCTAGGATAACGAACTACTCCAACTGCTCCAAAGTGCTTGGTGAGCAAGCTCCTTTTTCAATAAGCCATTCGGAGTAGCCCTCCCCCACCCTCACTCCCACCCCACCTTTCTGAGACAAGGTCTCGATATGGAGCCTTGGTTGGCTTCCCACTCACGGAAACCCCTCTGCCTCTGTCTCCCGAGTGCTGGGATTAACTGTGTGCCATCATGCCCAGCCCTGTTTTTGGCATAATGATAGACTGTACATACTCCAATAATATTAGCTTATTGAACTCTGATGGCCTGGGGAGCACTTCAGGACGGTGTGATGCCCTGAAACAGTACTAAAGACTCCATATTGTATAGTGGTGGGCTCCTAGACTGACCAAAGGATCTCTGGGTATTTCAGAAATCCTTTCCATAATAATATAGACAGATGTTATTTGCTATTTTTAGCATGCCAGTAGTTTGTACTACTGATCAGAAGAGCAGTGGAGGCTAACACTGCCAACTCTTAACTGAGAGTGAACTGAGTGAACTGAGACAGTGGTGTTAAATTTCCCTTGTAGCTACCCTTTGCTTCCCAGGCTGTATTTGTAATGGGAAAAAAAAAGTCTTTGAACAATAACAAATATAATTTATTAAATTTCAACATGGCACTCATGTCTCTCTAGTACTGTATATGACAGAAAGAGAAGCATGTTTAAAGGATTCACTCAGCAATTATGTTGTCACCCTTAGAATTTCTTCTTTAGAAAATTCCCGAGGTCCAGAATACTCATTTATTTGTTATCCAGAGTCTAGTTCAGTGTATTATGTCTTGCAAATACTGCTGTATGAGATCAAATTTTAAAAACTAAGTGTCAGCTCATTCCTTTCTTTTGTGTATTTTCCCTATAAAGGCAGAAGAAACCGAGTCCTAGTCACTGAGCATTCTCACTGACTTCCAATGCACTGCTTGCTACAATGGCATTTTACGGTCAGGAGAAGCAAGGCAAGATCCCAAGAGAAAGACACTGGAACCAGGACTGTCGAAACCGCTGTCTTGTGTTCTAGGCAAAGAGCTGAGTAACTACAAGGCAGATGGTTGGACAAGGCTGGGGAGCACTTCTTACACAGCACTCTGTGGTCCTACAGAAGGACCGACGACCTGGATCTGAATGGGGCTTCAATCTGGCCCTGGGCAGAAGAGCAGTGAGGCCTGAGAGCCCAGGCAGCCTGCAGGCATTGGACTCCCAGTGCCGCCTTCCTTCAAGGTCTAGTGGTCACTTACCTGAGTAACAGGGGACACTTTCATTCCCAGAACGAATCCACTTATTTATACATTTAAAGTCAGTATTATCAGTTGAGGTAAACACACACAGCTGTGCCAGGTATGAAACACAGCCAGCTATAGGTCTCAAATTTATGGGTTTTACATTTTATTAGGAAGCACACAGGAAGGAAATTTAAATGATTCAGCTTAATAAAATAAAATGCTTACTAAAAATAAAATGTCACATTAGCATACTTCATGTATGGTCTCAGAATTTCTAGTCTATGTTATGAAAAGTTGTCGTGGGCTGACTGTAAGATTAACACAAAGAGGAGCCTTCTCAGGATGCTGCCCATGTATCTATATCCACCCATTCTTCCTGGTTTCTTCTGCCTCTAAATCAATTCCTGGACTGCTCTGACTTCTGTGGTAAGTGCCTTCAGCCCGGCTTAAGGGCAGCCTGTAGGTACTCTTCCCATTGGCCCTGGTCCTAGCAGAGAGTAAATGGTGTGGAACTTGTACTTACATTGTTTCTGCAGACTTGGAACTCAAGTGTCCTCAGATCTAGCTTGGCCACCTTACTCAAGTTAAACCTAAAATAAAAAATGTGCATTTGCCTTTATAAACATCACAACTAGGAACTGTGGAAGATTATCAAGCTCGAGCTTTATTTGCAAATTTATCTTGTGGCAGGTCTTGGGACCAGTATTATTATACCACATTAATAGCATTTAAAACGTTAAAGGTTATCAGTTATAATTAATACCTTGTTCACTTTTTAAAAGGAAATATTGGAATTGCTTTGTCTACTGTCTCTTTACAATCTTAAATGGTAGCTCCACATTTACATCTGCTGTAGCTTTTCTTATGCTCAATTCAGTATCAACCCAGTCCCAGGAACCTTCTGAGAACCTCAACTACAGAGCCAGACTCTAAGGTTAGGTACGCTTTGGCTATCTGAAGCAATGCTTACCTTGAGACTAACTTATCTACAAAAATGGCAGGATTGGAGTACAAAGCCAGAGGAATGAACTGGACGTAGACAGGGACGTCTGCAGGATTCTCTAATGTAATCTCTTCTTCCTTAAAGCAAAGCCAAGAGGTGTTAGTGGAGACCCACACCTGTGCCCATGCTGAGTGCCTGCACCATCTGAGTACTTACTGAGGAGCAGTTGGTGTTAGTGAGGGGGAACTTCACGTGCCGGGGAGAGCTAAGGACGGAAGGCCAGGAGAGCTCGGCAGTGATTTTTGATACTATATTTTTTTGAAGGTCTGTATTTACTTCAAACATAGCATTCAACCTAGAAAAACAATTTCTAAGTCAGTGTACAAAAGCAAAACATCTGAGTTTTCTGAACATAAGAAATTGTACTTAAAAAAGATTTTTTTCCTCTGGTTCTTAAAAAAAAGCTTACTCATCCTATTTTAAAGAGATTTTTTTTGACTTTAAAATGTTAATATTGTACAGTGATGGGATTAGTTTTACTTTTGTACATACACATGACATACTTCTTTCACTACTCACTCATTTACCCTGTTTTATCCCCCCCTTTTCATTTTTTTTTTTTTTGGTGGGGGGGACCCAATGAGTTTCATTAGGGTAGTTTACAGGAGCATGGCAGTGGGAGTTTGTTTACCTTACCAGCAGCCACAGCACTGAAAAACATGTCTTTCCCTCCCACATCAACCATTATCTGCCTAAGTCCTCATGGAGCCCCACCCCATTCCCCAATAGGGTGCTGACAGGCTGGTCAGGCCGAGATCTTGTACAGGTGATCGCAGTGTGAGTTCAAGAGTGCAACAGTTATATCACGCCCAGAAGCCAGTGTTCTTCACCACTACCTCCATTTCCTCTGTCCCGTATGCATGCTCTTTCTCCTCTGTGGTGATAGTCCTAGAGTCTCAGAGGAGGTGATACAGATGCCCCCTTTATGACCGAGCACGCAGCTTTATTTTGCTTCCAATGATGTACGCAGTGTCTCTACTTTGGCACAAAGAACTGTCAGCATAACAATCCCTGCTATAGTTCTGTACTGAGCATGTTAAGGATGACAATTCTTAGTTCCAGCAGCATTAGTGAAGTGCATGTAGGTCTCTAAAGTCTTCTGTGTGCTAGTCAAGCACTCTACCACTGAACTACATCAGCAGACTAGTCCTCAAAAAAATTTTAAGGTACAATTTCAATAGGGAAAGCTGAACTATATACCATTTAGGACAGATATATCTATTATTCAAGGGTTGTGAGATTCTTCCATGGCATATATGGGAGGGATGGAGACACCCAGCAGGGTGCTAGGAGATTTCCAATAGAACTAATGACAAGAGGTGCTGCTTGATACACTACTTTCCCTCTAGATATAAAACCAAGATAAGGTCAGCACATGATGAGGATGTCATAAGAGGTAATAAACTAAGAGAGTTTTCAGTCATACTCAGGACCTCATTTCAGTAATTCCTACTAATGAGTGTTTGGAGTCAAGCGTTCAGGACTCAGACTGTATTTATAATGGGGCTAAGGTACCTGGGACCAACCACTGAAGCATCCTCAAACCCTGTACTACTAAGTTCTGATCCTGGGGTATTGGCAAGCACACACATATAGGCATTATAAAACAAGAAGCAGAAATATCTTGAAACATGCACACCAACAAAGGAACACAAATGTGGGCCCATGGAGAATGCTTTACTCATTGTACACCAGGCTAGGGAGGCAGAGGCAGCGGGAGCCCAGGGCCTCGGCTAGGGCACACTGGAAGGAAGACAGGTGGTGTGAAGAGGCTCCCTGGCTGCTGAGCTGAGGGCAGCACTACTGAGTTATCCATTAACACTTGAGGAGACTGTCTAGACTTTCCAAGGTCCACTGTGGAGACACAGAGAACAAAGGAGAGTTTTAATCACTGAGCTTTTTGCAAGTTTATTACAAGACTTTGTGTACTCAGGGGAACCATTTTTAATGAAAAAATTAGCTTTCTTTTCTTTAAGGAAACTTTTACACTAGAGAAACTCAGTTTCAACAGTTAATGGTTTGAACCATCCAGTAGACAGATGCACTCATGAGCTGAGCAGACAGTTCTCAAGAGAAGAAATACAAATGTCCAGAAACATTGGAAAAAGTGTTCAACATCCTTAGCTGTCAGAGAAATGCAAATTAAACTGCTCTGAGATTCACAGAGGTGGCTATCATTGAAACACAAACACACACCCGACTAACCAACCAACTGCTAACAACAACCATTGGTGAGGAAGGGTGGGGTGAACCTGTATTTGCTGCAGGTGGGAACGTAAGTTTGCCCAGCCATGGAAATCAGTATGGAGGGTCCTTGAAAACTAACAATAGAACTATCATATCTCTACTAGCCGGGGACATTCCTTAAGGTTGCTAAGTCAGCACACCGTAGAGATGCTTGCAAAAGCCACACCTACCACTGCACTATTTAACACAGCCACGAGCAGGAAGGGAACCAGGAGAAGGGCAAAGGACGAAGAGGAGATGATGGAAACTACGGCCCGAGAGCAGAAGTGGGGTCCCCTAAGGGGAAGAAGGGAACCGGCAGAGGGGTAATGAGAGTAAAGTATAATCATACATGCATGAAAACGCCAGTGATGCCATTCTTTGTGTGCTATCTAAGGGTTAATCAAAAAGGAGTTAATGGTTTAAGAATTTCAAAATACTCTTATGGTAGACTATTTTAATTTTGACAACTATATATCAAGTCTACTTGTCAATGTTCCTATTTCTGGAAAAGTCCTTTTCTAATGTGTATGCAAGGGCCAGGCTTTTATAATACCAAAGCTACATCTTAGTGTTTGAATCCAGGTGCGACGCTGGTTTTCCATTAGCATACTTTCTACCTGCCAAAGATGCAACGGAGAGCCACCTGAAGGGGCCCTTTACATCTCTAGCAACAGGCTAGCACTTGAGGAGGAGGAGGAAGCTTTTTTCACAAGGAGCAAATAAACTGGGTCTCCTGTAGGGAGGCAGTGAGTATAACTTGGGAAGGTCAGTGGCAGACCAATCTTTTTTCTCATACACAATATTGTGTCTAAGGTGAACATGGCAGTCACGATATATAGGGTGATTTCAAGTTTCTTTAATTTTAAGGACAGACCTCATGCACTGGAGGAAAGAGGAAATAGGAGTGTATGTATTTCTTAGCCACAATGCTGACAATGTCAATGTGACAACATTCTGAACTAGGCCCATTAGCTTGGCTGTGACGTAGAATAACCATAGGAAAATACAGTGACATTTAGAAAGTAGAAACAGAGATACCGCATGTGCTACTCTGCTAAAAGACTTCAATAAAGCAGAGGCTCGTACCTATGACCTGCATTTTCTTTTATTGCCATCCAAGCTTTGAACAAGCTCTGATGTAAATCCCAGTCGGCATCCCACAAGTCTTCCTGCATGGCCACGCCAGGCTGCACTTTGGGTTCAGCTAAAAGAGGAAGCACATGTCAGCATGGACTCAACCTCACCCACTTGCCGACAGCCCTTCCAGTGAGTTCTACAGTACTCAGAATTAGCATCACTTTTTGGTGGGGAGAGTGAAGGGATAGGAGGGACCAAGAAGACTTACATTTGGATAGAAAGGGCAAGCCAATATAGCAGTGATCCCCACACTGTAGCCCAGGATCAAAATAAATGTTTGCAATCTATAAAGAAGCACAGGATAACCATGAATCCCGAATCCACAGGTGGTCAGTCACAAAGTATTGACAAACGGGACTTCTCAAACCTAACAAACCTTTGACTTTTTCCCTGGCTCCAAGTCTTCCCTATTGCCCCGTAATCGTTTGTAATAGAACCGTACATCTTCTGACAAAGACCGTATGTGCTGTATCTTCACCTTCTGTGAGAAGGAATTCATAATATTTAAGCTCTGATGAACTATCTTCCCCTGAAGGAAGAAAAACAAACAAATTCCATTTGGTTTATGACCAAATCTGCAGCTAAGACACATTCAGAATTTTCATCAGCGGATAATCTTTAAATCTGTAATTGACCCCAAAATCCATCCCCTCGTTCAAAAGAAAAGCACCAAGTCAAAAGAACAGAAATCACAGGACAACCTTGTTGTCATTGTTGCTGCTGTGGCCTACTACAGAAGTACTGGAATGAACTAGGAGAATCTGGTTTCGTGTCGACACACTAGGACACCAAGAAGACACAGAAAAGAACTTCAAATAAATAAAGAAGGTCATTTTCGGTTTGTAAGGCAGTCTGTTTATACCAAGGCAAGGCTGCCCTGAAATAAATGAATTCTAAGACCTAACCAAGTAAGAATAAAACATTTTTCTTTAAAAGAAAATGTTTTCTTTATTAAAAAAAAAAAACCATCATTTTTACCATTACAGAGAAAATGAGATCTCTTTAAAAAATGCAGGCTATCAACTGGCATGCCTGTGATTTCAGCACTTGGCTGACTAACACCAGGACAGTCCTTGCCTCAGAAAACAGTCATCAGAAGTAAAAACACACACCATGAAGAATTTTACAAAACCAGCATACAAATTCCATTCTTGTTTAGAACAGGTTTTTCGATGTGTTGTTGACGTGTATCAATGTTCTGGCTGAACTTGTATAAAGTGCACTGCGTGCATGCCTGGCCCCTCAGAGCCGGAAGAGGAACTGAGCCCAGGAGCTGGAGTGCAGACGGCAGTGAGCTCCATGAGGGTGCTGGGAACTGAACCACCCTCTACAGGAGCCACAACTCCTCTTAACTGCGAAGCCATCTCTCCAGCCCACAAACCAGTCTTAATCAGCGACTCTTTTTACCAGGTGCCAGCTTTGTTTTTCTAGAGCATATCAAATTAGTAAATTATGAATTTAAAGAAGGTTCAAACCATCCTCAAGAAGCATATTATGAGCTTATACTTTCTTCTGGTTGAATACAGAATTGTTCCTACCCACTTAAAGAACTTTCTAACGTGAGAAACCTGCTTTTCTAATATTTGGTACTAAAGACACAGAAGAAGGGGATGGCATCCTTATTTGAAGCCTGGGGAAAATAAATACACTGGCAGGACCCCATAGGGTGGACATGTGGCCGGGAGGGAAGGAAGTCAGAACAGGCAGCAGAGGTACCTTCTTGGATCTAGATTTCTGTACCTATCATAACTTCTTCCTGGCCTCAGCTCTTAGGCCATATGGAGATCAAGAGAAATAAAATTCCTTTTGAAACTCTATTTAAATACTCAACCTTGAGTTATTTGAAATGTTTTCTGACATACTGTTTCCCTCCAACAGCTCGGAATCCCTTTCAGGACTCAGCAGAGCATAAGGAGATCTGTGTCCAAAAGGTGACTGAAGGAAGAATAAGGTTCTTATGGATTAATAATAAAGGCATGGATTTAATATACAGTCAGAGTGCAATGACAGGAAGGCGGGGGTTTAATTATAGCCCAAACTGAAATAGGTTGAACTTTTTATTACAATTGTATATTGAAAAGGGTACGATCTTGAACTTAGGCTTTGTTAAGTACAGCATTCCTGTCTCCTGCCCCTAAACCTCTATCCCAGGAAGACACATTTCTACATTTTCCCAATGCATCCTGACTCTTCCTCAAAAAGCTAGCACCTTTCCCATGTCCTCTTTCTCAAGGCTCACACTCTAAGGCACAGCCGAGTCCTCTCTCTACTCCCACCCCCAGCTGCTCAGCTGGCTGACCTTCTGAGGTCACTCAAGGAGTTGGTCCGTGTGCACCACCTTCTGCTACGCCCTCTCCCCACCACTCTGCTCCCTCACACGTGCATCGTCTATTAAGTTCCTGACACTGGGTATAAAAGACGTCTCATTCCTTCCCAGAGGAAACACCTCAGAAACACATCAAGAGAGATCAACCTGTAAGGAATGAGTCATCGCACTATAAAAGAACTGTTTCACACATGAAACTACTATGGCCTACAGTAGCCAAGAGATATTCAAATTCTTGTGTTTTTGTTACTTAATGACCCCTATACAAACTTCATTTTTCTATTCTTTAAAAGAATTACATTATTTACTTGTGTGTATATGGTGGTGGGCTCACGTACCACAGTGTGCATATTCACCATTGAGTCCACGTGGAGGTCAAAGAACAACTTGTAGGAGTTGGTTCTCTCCTTCCTCCATGTGAGGCCTGGTGAACTCAGGCTTGGTGGCAAACACCTTTACCTGCTGAGCCATCTCACCAGCTCAACTTTAAACATTTGAATAGTATTTAAACTAACAACAACAAAGGCCTGGCAGTGGTGGTGCATGCCTTTAATGCACCCAACACTCTTCCTATTGAATAAAACCTATGCTGGATTGATTCTTTTTTTTCTTTCTTCTTCTTTTTTTTTTTTTTTTTACATAAAGAAAGCACACTACCACAAAATTTGCTCAAGGCAATTTCCTATCAAGCTAAAAAAGTTATTAATTCTGGCAGTTTTTCAATGACATAGAGAAACATTTTGACATCAAGTAACTATTTTTATTCTGTATGTATGAGTGTTTGCCTGTGTGTATTTAGAGGTACCACATGTGTGCCTAGTTCTCACAGAGGCGAGAAGGGGGCATTGAAGGCCCTGGAACTGGAACTGCAGACAGCTGTGAGCCACCATGTAGGCACTGGGAACTGAACCAGGTTCTACAGTAAGTGCTCTTAACTGCAAAGCCATCTCTACAATTTCAAAAGGACTCTTAAAAATGGCACACACTCTCTCTGTATATAAAACGATACAAAACATAACAATTTTTAGGCCATTTTTTCCCTTTCAAACAATGGGGGCTTGGAAGCAGGAAAGGCTTTGCTGCCTCCACTAGAGGCCCTGGCACTCAACTGTCCCCACAGCCCTTTTCCTGTGTGCTCTAGTCCACCCCTGGGCTGTTACTTCCATAAGCGGCCTGCATTTCCTTCTGATACAGAGTCAGTCTTTAAGCTCAGTGTTGATGATGTTAAGTCTCTGCTCAAAAACTTTAGACTCCTACGCTTCTTCAGGCTTCCACTCCAACACACTGTTCTACGTTCTCTTAAGGCTTCCTCCCCTTCTGGCCAAGCCGGATCACTCAGGACTACCTGGACCACTTCTGACTTTACCCCTCTTTCCTCTGATGATGTTCTTCCCTAGCCCTGGAGGTCCTTGCCTCCCCTTTTCTATTCCTGCCAGGAGAAATCCTAAATTAGGTTGCAGGGTGCTTTCTCTCAATCTTTTTTTTTTTTCTTTTTTCTTTTGGTTTTTCGAGACAGGGTTTCTCTGTGTAGTTTTGTGCCTTTCCTGGATCTCGCTCTGTAGACCAGGCTGGCCTCAAACTCACAGAGATCTGCCTGCCTCTGCCTCCCGAGTGCTGGGATTAAAGGCGTGCACCACCACCGCCCAGCGCAGGGTGCTTTCTCTGTAAGCCCCTTTATCTTAATCTTCCTAGGGCAACCTCTACTCTCTGCTTTACATAAAGCAAGGCTCCAGTTCCTATCTTCATAGAAAGTCTTTTGAGGGAGAGGTCTATTTCTTACCCACTTCATATCCTCTAAAGAACCTTACAATAAATGATGAAAGCAGAAAATGATGTTCCTGTTTGAGCTCTAAACACAGAGATAAAGACAATGGAAAACAATCAGTAGGAAGAAGTATAAATTGTCTTACTGGGAAGGAAGGGGGAAGGACCATGTGTTTTGGGAAGCAGGTCAGTGAGCCCACTGCGATCACAGCTTTCACAGGAATGGTTAGGATCTGTGGAGTGAAGAGGCAGACCACCATGAAGTCAGGGGAAAGTCTGGGATGTTTGGTACTACTTTAGAGGTTAAAAACAAAGTTTATTTTGTGTCATAGGCTGGCAATAACTCAAAACCAGTATTGAAACCACCCTGGAAGCTTTTTAATCTGTCCAAGGTTCCTTTATCAAAAACCAAAAGTATAATAAGAAAAAAAATCAAATCTTTCAGAAATACATGCATTCAGATCTTACCGACTACAACATAAACTCTACTCAGTCTCTGGAAGAGCTCACTGACATTCATTTGAAGAATGTCCAGCAGACATGAACATAATGTATTGCAAAAAGGACACTAATAAGTGCAGAGTCAGACAGGCAGCTCAGGGAATCCAGTCAGACTTGTGCTATGTGGCAACCTTCTGTAGGTAGGTTTATAATAGGGTAATTCTAAATGTGCTAAGAGTGTTTTTCTGAAACTGTGTTTTAGTTAGAAAGTATGAGTTTTAGCAGAAAACTGGGAGGTAGCGAACCAGTCTTCTGAAATGGTTCTTAAAAGGTCAGTTTTAAAGGTATGAAACTAGTACACGGACTTTAAATAAATGTAGTTCTCTGCTTCTACAAAAACTAAAAGGCCCTATAAATATGCATAGTCAGTAACAACAAAAGTTTCAGAAAAATCCACTGACATGAATCCCCAGTAGTGCTTACCTCATAGTCTGTTGTGATCTGTATGGCTCCATCGTGAATCCCTTCTAGTTTCTTGGCAGTAAGTTTGACTCTGAACACTGCAAAGTGTCCTGAAGCTAATGTTACCTAGAGCAGTAAAAATGGCGTCATTCACTAGCCATGCAGGATCAAGTCTCCTACTGCAGGGGAAGGAGCACCTGCGGTAGGCTATACCCACACAGACCCGTACAGCATCAGATCGCCACATCTCATGCACAGAGCACTGTAGACTAGAGTACTGACTCACTGGAGACACCTTTCCTTTCAGGACAGTGTGATATGGGTCGTTCCAGTTTCACCTGTTCTGTAACTCATGATAAGGTAGGCTCAGTATCTCTGGGCTTCAGTGTCCTCATCATAAAAGGAAAACAGGGGAGTAGATGATCTCCATGAAGCCCTTCCAAGATCTACCAGTCACTGCCATTAGGCAGCACATCAAAATCCTAGTTGAGTGGTACTCTTTTACTCGTGGCTTCAACACCCAATCAACCCAAAGAAGCAGTAAACAAGTTCACTCACTGGGGACTGGTCAGGCAAAGAGGATTTCTCCAGCTCTGGAAGGCTCGCAATCACTGTAGTTCTGTTGCCTCTCTCTGTAGCTACAAGTTCTATGGATAAGCCATCTCCTATGATATGCCAACTTTTTATAGCCAGCTTCAAAGAGAAAACACAAAAGTGATCTTGCAACACAAACATGAAATCCTCAGTGTGATTGAGAATAAAAATAATTTCTTTACCTCAATTGGATTGCTGTTTATAATTGCAAATAAAATATTACTTGCTTCTGTAGCACTCAGTACTCCAAAATCTATGAAGCGTTCTTCTATTTTGGGGGGCAATACAAAGTACTGGAGAGATAGAAAAGGACTGTATTAAACACCAAATCACATGTGTGTAACAGAATGTTACCAAAGACAATGATCACTGGGGGACAGCACGGTGTCTCTATCATATGCCTGTGTATACAGATACACGATATAGTGAGAACTTTGAACAAGGACAATCAGAGGAATCAGGGATGGAAGAGACCATTTACTGAGCAGCTACTTCCCTGAAGAAAAACAAGAGGCGAGGAAGCCCTTGGCAATCAGGCTAAAGTCTGTGGTCTCAGTAGGCACTGAATGATTACAAGTAAGTCATCTGACTGGATGGGGTAACATCAGCTCCACACGTCTAGCTGATGTTAAGTTCTGGGTGGCAGTGTGCGTGCCCCACCTTTTTCTTTCCCGACAGTTTTATCACTTAGCCACATTTCTTTTATTGGCCATATTCACCACAGCTTTATCTGGAATTTTCCCGCTGGCTTGCTTTCTGCACTGTGAAGACCTCTACGCCTACTTCTGTGCTATATTTATCTTACTTGCTCAGATGTGCATCTTTACCACCCAGTTTTCTTCTTCCCTCCCTGGTTCTTTGCTTTGTCCTGGTATTTCCCAACTTTAACCAATCAAGGTTACCATTTTACTTCCTAATATTGTCCCTGCCCCATTATTCTCCTTCCATTTATCTTTGTTTTAGATTTTCTGTCATAACAATTCAAGAGAAAACAATGTAGAAAAGCTCCAGGTAGAGACTGGAATTAAAGGCGTCAAATATATAACGGGAAAAATCCGGAAGTAAGTAATTCTTAAGTTTTCAATTGCACGTTACTCTGAGTAGTCAATGAAGCCTTGTGGTGTCCCATTGGGAATGTGAATCATCCCTTTCTCCTATGTATCCATGCTGTATATGCTACCCACTCATTAATCATGCAGTTCCAGAAGAACTACTGTGGTAGCAGCACAGTGCCTGTGCTTCAGCAACCCTTATTTTGCTTTATAAACGCCCTAAGGGGCAAGGGCAGTGATTCCAGGGATTCACATATGCCAAAGAAAAGCAATAAGGTGCTTTCCTTAAGGCAAAGGTAAAAGTAATAGTTTAATTCAGCACTGTATCATGTATTACCCTAAGTGTTCCATTTGACTACTATTTACTCTAAATTAAACTTAGTTGTATGCATTAGAGGAAAACACAGTGTGGACAGTCAGCCTTCCATACTGTGGGTTCCACATCCATGGACTTCATTGCTTGCCTACAAATATTACACCATTTTCTATAAGGAACTAGAATACCCATGAGTTTGGGCATCTGGAGTGGATTCTAAGACCAATTCCCATTGGACACTGAAGAATTAACAACCCCTAGTTTTGGGATTCTCTGGGGATCCTGGAAGGAGTCCTTTGTGGATGGGGGTGGCACACTACTATATCCTGAAAGCACTGACTGGGAAGGAATCAGATCAACATGTAAAACACAAGAGTGCAGCCCAATTGCCTGGCAATATCCAAAAGCACAGAGAAAGGACTTTGACAACATACTTACATCTAAAAAGCCTGTGTATACCCGCACAGGTAAATGAAACTTAGAGGCATTGGTAACGAGTAAAATGTTGTTGTCTATGTGCATGGATGATGTGGATGGCATAAAAAACAGGGTAAAAATGTATCCTGACTCATTAGGAAGAATTAAAACTGGTTTGCTGAAGTTGTGCACCTGGGGGGAGAAGGAGAGAAAAAGCCAAGATTAGTGCCATTTAGTGGACAGCAGCAGAATGAAGGAAGAGGGCTCACACACACCTGAAACATTGTTCTGGCTTCTTCTGGTAACAGTACATCGTGAATGAGGATCGCAAAACTAAAAGTATTAGTCAGGTAAATCGGCCTTTCCACTGGGTCAGCAGGACTGTCCTGGATGTGAAATAGTGTTGCGGCGTGATCAAAACCCAAGTAACTATTGGAAGAAAACAAAACAAGATGAATCCTCCTTATTTTCTTGTGTTAATTTAAGGTCCAAGCTCTTTGGTTATGAGTAGTAGTGTACATTTAGCATTAAGGACCACAGAATAGAATTAGTATTTAACTTTATAACTATATGACTGATCACATGACTAAAAATTTAGCTTACAAAATACTGAAATATAATAGAAAGATGGTTCCCTACTGCATGGTACAAAATCACATTGCTGGACTCAAGAACGCACCAACAGGATGGCGATAGTGGTTACGGTTGTGCGTTAATGCAACACTTACTGTTAAAGTACAATGAGAAAGTTATGTCTCAGAGGCCATTTCTAAGTCAAGGGTCAATTGAGGGACTGAGGAGTTTACAGATGAAAACAAATGTTTGCCTCAAGTCACAGGAGTGACATGAAACAGTCTGACATGTTACAAAAAGAACAGAATGAAAACGGTTCAAATGATTTAAATATTTAAGAAACACATTCATATCTGAATCATTAAATCTTCTAACACAGATCATATCATTCCATTTTCTCTTTTCATCTTAGAAAGTCAGGAATAAACAAGATAGAAGGATTTCCTTACAGTTGTTCTTTTCACAATAATCCCATTAGGTTGGATGAGCTCTATTTTATCAGCAAAAAGTTATAAACAGAAAGTTAAAAGCTCCTTTGAAGGCGAAACTCACCCATCTAGAACTTCTGCTTGGTAGGGTATTTCAAGTTTAGAATAACTCTTTTCCTTTGCTTTAACAGTTATTTTCCCAGAAAACTGAGATGGCTTTTTTGCTCTTGAAGCTGAAAGGAAGCATTAAAAAACAAACAAACAAAAGACAACAAAAAAATTGTCATTTAAAAAAATGACTATTTATTTGTGTGGGGGGGTATTTTTTAAACTTAAAACATCCCATTTACTCACTTTGTGTCTGTATGGTAAGTGTGAGTGCAGGTGAGCCTGTTAGGGCACACACGTGGAGGTCTGAGGGACTAAACACAGGTTGTCAGCCTTGGTGGTGAGCAGGACCTGCACTGCTGAGCCATGTGGTCAGCTCTGTTACTTCTTACTGCTTGTGAGTCTGAGTGATTTTATGGAAACTGAGAGGATCTTTAAAAAGGGGGGAGGGGAACGCTTCCATACGGGCAAACAGAACACTTGCATACATAGTCTCTATTTTGTATAAAAACCAGGATAGTTTCCTGTGGTGAGACAGACCACCTAGTCATGAGTCATGAGCAAGTGAGCACAGGTCACTTCTCTATAGCTGGAGGCATTGGTGTCATTTAGGAAAGCAGGCTCCTTAACCTTAATCTCAGCATGGTGAGCATGGGAGGCCAGGTTTACTCCCTACGGTAGGAACTGTGCAGGATATCCAACAGCACCTAGGGACTCCTCTTGCTAGAGGTCAGGCACATCCCTCCATCTGTGACGACTAAAAATGTCTCCAGAAAACTGCCAAGTGTCCCCTTGGAGGCAAAACTGCTGTCACCTACTGAGCACTGGTAGTTCAAGGCTATACTGAGAAAGGAACAATATTCTTAGTTTGGCCCCAGTCTTGTGGCAAATATCAACAAGAAGCATGGCACAGAGAAAAGCTGTTCGCCAGCCGAGAGCTGTGCATATGAGCTGAGGAAGACCCTCTCCTGCGGTCGTCACCCCATCCATCTTTTCATGCTGTCTCACCAATAAAGTCAAGCTCTCCGAATCAAAGAAACTCATTTGATGCATCCAGTCTGGGTGCTCATTAGATGCTGCTTTCAAGTAAAGAAGAAGCAGTTCAATGTTCTTTCCTTTGAAGTCCTTCAGGTACACCTCTGCTAGTGAATGTGTGCCACTCAACTTCAGGACA
Organism: Peromyscus nudipes; assembly: GCA_902168325.1. NCBI lineage: Eukaryota > Metazoa > Chordata > Mammalia > Rodentia > Cricetidae > Peromyscus > Peromyscus nudipes. Next base: position 34,416 of record CABHPH010161208.1, read on the forward strand.
AGCAAAGGACGAGGGAATGGTACCAACGATGCCTAGCATTCCACTATGTACTCTTAGGCACTTCAGATTAAATTTCTTCTTAACATCTTTTTCCAACTGAGCTATATCTGGATACTTTAACTTTTTCAGTGTTCTGATGTCAGGCTGATTACAGGGCTGTAATTCAGGCATTTCACAGTATTATTAACTTAGTAACACAAAGATCTCAAGAATATTCAGTTCACTATCATGGGTATCATGGGGGAGAAGGATGTCTGTCGGGAACATGAACCTGGCAGCACTAATACACTGTGAACTCTGAAAATACCCAAGTTAAACACAACTTCCCGACTGATTTCACAGCAAGCATTTAAAACCACTCCACTATTGAAAAAGAATTATGTAATGTATGTGTATTTGTGCCTAAGGAAGTCAGAAGAGGGCACTGGATCCTGCCTGGAGCTAGAGTTACAGCTGGTGTGAGCCACCCAACAAGGGTGCTGGGAACTGAACCAGGGCCCTCTGGCAGGGTAGCCAGTGCTCTTAACTGCTGAGCCATCTTTCCAGGTCACTCACAGCAACCTTTGAGAGGTATTTTCTGTTGGGAGATCTGCAGTACTGTGAGTAGGTAAAAGGTCAAAATATTTCCTCAAGACATTAAAAAGCACTTTAAAGAAAATTAGCAACTGTTTGGGAAAAAAAAAAACAAAACACCCTTTCTTTTAAGAAACACCATTTTAGGGCTGGGGATACAGCTCAGACGTAGAGTGCTTGCCTAGCACACACGCGTGAGGTCTTGAGTTCGATACCTGGCACTGGAAAAAATAAATAAATAGATAATTTAGAGCCTATGATCTCAGAAGAGCCACACGAATGGCACCATATGCCTCCATGGAGACATTTGCTGGGTTTAAGGAGTTGGAGGGGAGGAGCCCTGTACCCTCAGAGATAAAGGGGTGGTATGCCATAGGATATGGCTGAGGTGGACTTGTCCATTGCTCGGGTTAATCACTAAGGTAGTCTAAGTGTTTTGAGGGCTCAGAAAGACTCTTGACTACTCTGTTCTCTGGATGGGAAGAGGTGTCCCAGTTGGTCATGATGTGGTCTCTCAGCAGCACAGAAGACATTTACCTCATATATGAATGTAGCTGTGATAGCAAGACCTCCTGTAATTCTAACTTTCTACATATGCATCATGAAAGAGGTCACATATTCAATTTCCACTCCCTGGGAGTTCTTGCAGAGGCCCCAGCCTGTATCATTGCTCCAGATCCTCCCAGAATGCTCCAGAACTAAGGCATACACCGACTCTCTCACAAACACTGTGCTGAGCTGGGCAGGGTACTGCCACACTCACTGACTACCCTCATCCGATGAGCTGAGCTGTGAAATGCGGACTCCAGACAGATGTGAGTGTCAGAATACCAGGTTCATCTTTATGGTCCCTTGCGTAGGCGAGACAGCTGGATTAGACCAAAGAGGCATGCTCAGGATGGCTATGGAAGACACAGGCCCTCTTCCAAGTCTCAGTTCTTATTTAATCACATACTGAGTTAAGCAGCATTAAGTCATTATTTAAAATTTGCAAGAGCAAACCCAATAAATTTCTCTTAAAACAAATGAAAAAAGAGTAAAGACAGACTATAAAAATGCTTAAGTCTGAGCTAATGTTTCAGGTGAGACTGGGTACATTGAGGGCAGTACGGCTGAAGATCAGGGATAACATTTCAAATGACACATATTACGCATATCTGAAATAACAGCTAATTGGACAACTATAACATAAAGGCTATTATTTAAGCTTAGGCAGGACTGTCTGCTTTGCTTAAAAAGTCAACATATAAAAGTGCTACGAAGAGTATTTTTGCCCACAAACCTAAACGTGCTTCTGAATATTAAATACATTATCACTTAATTAAAACAACCAATGACTTCATAATTAAGGTAAATTATGACAGCTGTGACTGGTTATCCCAGATTACAGAAATATCCCAACCCTAAGGTATCTGCTAATATTTCTTGATTGTGAATACTGATTTAGGGTGATGGTGACACATGCCTTTAATCCCAGCACTTGGGAGGCAGAGGCGGGCAGATCTCCGTGAGTTTGAGGCCAGCCTGGGCTACAGAGAGAGTTCCAGGACAGCTAGGGCTACAGAGAGAAACCTTCTCTCTAAAAATAAAGTAAAACGAACAACAACAAAAAAGTTAGTGATGATTTTTTTTTTTTTTGTGTGTGTGTGTGTGTGTGTGGAATCAATTGAGGCAGTACTATTAAATCTGGGTTAAAATAGTCTGGATTTCTATATTAACCCATCAACATAGATGCTTTCTAGTTTATCAAACTAACACCACTCTATGATAGAAAAAAATCAATATTTACCATCAAAACTAATGCTTGCAACCTTGGTATATTTACTTTCAGAAGCTTTTAATGTAACTGGTTTAAAATGTACCGTTATAGCGTCATTTTGTGGTGTAGGTCGAACACTCTGCAAAGGAAAAAAAATGTAATTTTAGTCTAGTTTAGCTAGAAAGTGAAGCATACTCTAAACTAAGGCTTAATGTCTGTAGCAGCTGTAAATGAAACAGGGCAAGTGCAAACTTTCCTTTCATTAGAATACCTTATGACACAGTGATGACAAGGGAACCAGGTATGAGATTAGTAAGCAGGAATCTAAGGACAAACTCACACATGGGAAAACGTAAAGGTCTCACTTTCTGCATGAATGCCTACTTTGTGAGTGATGGGGACATGAAACCAACTTAAGACCCATCTGTCTTGAAGAAATCCATACACCAAGGTGCTATGGAGCTGCCCTCTAATGGGAAGAATGAACACCCCCAGGTGGCCTCTGCACTTGTTTCTGCATGGCCTGACAGTGTAGGCAAGGCCCACTGTCAAAGGGCAGACTATACATTTCATTACTGGTGCACTGGGCAGTAAGGCCAACTACTGAGGTACTTAACTCAGAAGAGAGGCTGGAATGCTTTCAACTTAGGGAATCAGATCTATTCACACAACTAAGCCTAAAATTTAAAAACAAAACAAAACCCAAAAGCAAACAAGAACAATAACAAAACCCAACAAATGGTGTATGTTTAGTGTATATTTAAAAAATAAACACATTTTAAGGTCTAGTTATTTTTTATCATCCTCAATGATACAATTCATTTAAACCAAAAGAGACTTCGAAAGTCCAACCCCTTCCCCACTGTTCTGATAAAGAGAGCCTCACATTATAAAGTGATGTTTCAACAGTCAGCACCAAGAGGAAGACTGAAGCCAGGTTTCCTGACTTGGTATAGGGTCACTGTCTAACCCACTGCACAAAAGTGTCTTCACAGAATCATGGTATTGCACACTAACCCTGCTTCAAAATATTTATTAAATTACCAGGACTGTGTGAACTTGATGTCAAATCCTGTTACTTCCCACAGAAAAGAATCTTCCATCTGGGAAGCTCATCGGGTATGCTTGCTCACAGGGCTGGCAAGTCACTAGGTTCTTTCCCATTCGCAGCTGACTCTTTCTGTTCACTGAATTCCACCCAGAAGAATTCTACCCAGACTGAACATCACATAGGCACAGTGAGAAGAATGTGAAGAAAGACATTGGCTCTGTGGCTTGGCGTTTGCTATGGCAGTGAACTAAGGTGATTATAATAACTCTAGGGCCTGCCAGGGCAGCTCACTTTCCCAGGCACTATTAGTCCTGGGCAGCTAGCAAGTCCTTGCAGGTCCTGGATCATGACCCTAAAGATGACTCTTGCAGTTGCTTGAGCTGGAATTTTTTTTTTTTTTTTTTTTTTTTGGTTTTTCGAGACAGGGTTTCTCTGTGTAGCTTTGGAGCCTTTCCTGGATCTTGCTCTGTAGATCAGGCTGGCCTCAAACTCACAAAGAATCCCCTGCCTCTGCCTCTCGAGTGCTGGGATTAAAGGCGTGCGCCACCACTGCCTGGCAAGAGCTGGAATTCTTAACAGCCTTGGCTTCTTGCCTCCCACTCTCTCAGCATTTCATCTTTTCATTTGCCTCACTTTTTCTTGAAGAATGCTTTCTCATTTGAATATCAGACTGGGGTTGGGAACTGGATGATTGGTTCAAAATATCTTACTTATCAATAAAGCTTACTGTTAAAAACCACCACTTGAAATACAGATCTCTTCATTCCCTGAAGGGTATGCATGTATTTTGGAGATTAAACAAAGAACTGTTTAAACTGTTAGCTAGGCTACATACGGAAGATATTTCATTTGCTTTCACTATACTATTTTACCACACTAACACTTTTCCCAAGACAGGGAGCAGTAGAACACATATGGCAATCCAGTAGTGACACAGCTGGAACCTAAGCAAGCTGCCACATACTCAGGTTCATTTCCCCACCTGTAAGAACATCCTGGGAGACTGGAGGAGACATTTTCTAAGGTAATAATTTGTCTACAAAGTTTTGTGATTCCATCTACTTGCTACTTGGAGCTTGTGGCTTGCTAGAGAGCTGGCCTATAAGCTGAGGTCTCAGAGGGCTCTCACTGCACAGCTACCTCCTTCACTGGCTACTGTGTGGGAGACAGCAGCCATGGGACCGCAGCCACGTCCCAACACGTTCACACACTGCAGTGGTTCATCAGGAGCCACTGCAGCACGTTCTGAGTGGCAGCAGCTGGTACAAAGCCATGCAGGAAAGAACGAGTCATGGTTTTTGCTAAGATAAGTTGTTGTAAGCAGGAAGAACTTAAAACAGATGTCAAAAAAAAAATGATTCTCTTACTTCAAATGCAATACTTTAAGCATTTTCCAAATCAGAGGAAATATTTACATTCAGAATTATTACCTCAAAACATACTGCACTAACAGTAAACAAATATACAATTGGTGACTCACTTTATACAAATGGCCTGAACTGTTCACACATTAAAAATAAACCTGAATTATCAGGTAAAACTTATTTGTCTAAGAAAATAAAAATAAACTGAAAAAAAAAAAAACAAAAGCAAAGCAAAATACTTAAAGTTCATTCTGGTGACAATATGAAAAATAATACAAAATTATTACCTTGTAATAAACTTACTTATACTAACATTTTAGTATTAGTTACTAACTACGACTAATTCAAAGATAATTAAGAAGTGGGGAAATATGGCAAGATTCCCAGGGAAAGGCAGCTTGTATACATTCTTAATATAATTTTGGCCTTTTCTTATGATATTCAAATCAAACTATCATTCAATAATTCAAGTGAGACACAAGAGTCCAAGAAGTCAGATGTGGTGTACGCTTTTAATTCCAGCACTTGGGAGGCTGAGGCAGGTGGATTTCTGAGTTTAAAGCCAACCACTGAGGTCCAGGCCAGCCAGAGCTATCTAATAAGACCTTGTCTCCAAAGAGTCCAATACACATTGAAACCACAGAGGCATGCCAGCAAGCGAGGGGAGAGCCCATTAGTACATAGCAATCAGATCCTTAATATTGTGTGCATAAATTCACTCAAGCAAACACAAAGCTGACAGTGGCAGTTACTAAACGATCCCTGTTTATCAGCTAGCATGGACACCTCATGCAGACCTTCCTTTGAAGACATCTATGGTACATTAATGTCAGGAAGATTATTTTCTCAAAACTACACGACAGAGAGGAGGGCCTGAACGTGGGTGGTCATCCATCACCAGGGGAGGAGCTTGAATTTGGAGTTACCTGTATCGTTACCATGCACCGAGAAGGACTACAGTGTTTAAAAAGAGGATCAGGCTGGGCAATGGTGGCGCACGCCTTTAATCCCAGCACTCGGGAGGCAGAGGCAGGAGGATCTCTGTGAGTTCGAGGCCAGCCTGTTCTACAGAGCGAGTTCCAGGATAGGCTTCAAAGGCTACACAGAGAAACCCTGTCTTGAAAAACCAAAATAAATAAATAAAAAACGAAAAGAGGCTCAGTTCTTGGAAGAGGAATTAACAAAACACAATAAACCTTTAACATTCAGCACTACCTAGTCCGTCCTTAAAATTGCGTATGTATAGGAAACGGTAGAGGGTAACAACTTTTCTAAAAACATACCAGCCTCAGTTTGCGGTGTATGTAGGAGAGAAGTCTAAGCTGCTGTGACCTCGCCAACTGAACACCATGACAGCTTTGGCTGGTCTCTCTTATCATCTACACTTGTGTCAAAGGAGCTGCAGTGTTCTCCTACAATGTCTACGTCTCCTAATGTTGCTCTCTTGATTAAATTCCCATCCTTTTCTTAC